>APFE030778790.1:107276-168066 GCA_000404065.3 Pinus taeda | reverse complement strand
TAACCTGTAAACAAAAATATACACGCATATATGTAATCTTTATTTGATAGTTTGAAGTTTCATAACTATGTTCCTTTTTAATTGAAGAAGAATTTTTATCGATATCATGCACAGCGAATTGTTGAGTTAAAGTCTTAAAACCTTCTATTTTGTGGAGGGCCCCTATAGACAATTGAGGTTCTTTATTTTATTTTTAGCTCAATTCATTTCATTTTTAGAATTGCATTATCACAACTTTCGTTTCTTTGTAATTACTTGTTTACAGTCTATCATTTGTATGATTTCTAAAATAGGGTTGTGTACATAATTATCTTCTTCCCATAGCAATTACATTTGATCAGAATGCATTCATTCTGTTTTTAATTTATTATTTCAAATAGAAGTGTTACTTATAGTGTGTGTAGATCTTAACATACACTGCTTTATCAATATATGCTTGAATAGAAGAGATTATTTTTAGAGTAGAAGTAGTTGTTTTTATAGAACATAAGTAGTTTAGTTATAGGTTCCAGAATAAATTTCTTTTTAGTGCTTTTCAAAAACACAATTTATCTTTAAGAAATATTCACAGAATTTACAAAATAGTTTTTCTTTCCTATCACTTTGCATAGTAATTCTTTTGAAACTAACAATAATCATTTAAATAGGATCATGATAGCTTACCTTAGTTTCCTTTTCAAGAGTTGATTGTAGGAATTTAATTGTAAATCTTCAGTTTTCATTAGGAACATAGGAATGATCCTTAAAACAACTGAAATCATTATCTAAATAAACTCAAAAAGGCTTCTATCATATAGTGCACTTGCACTTCACAAGTTTACCAACTCCGATTGATAATTCATGTAAGAAATTTAAGAACATCAAATTGACTAAACATTGGTGATGATCAGTTGATTAGATCCTACAAGGAGGACCTTGCATGGGAGTTTGAAATGAAGGACATGGGTCTCATGCACTACCTCCTCGGGTTGGAAGTATGGCAAGGTGATGGGGAACTATTTGTCTCTTAATGCAAGTATGCAAATGCAATACTACATATATTCTACATGGATAGTTGCAAACCCATGGACACACCTCTAGCTAACAACTAGAGGAAGGAGTATGCCACTTTAGGTGAAGAAGTGGATGCTACCATTTATCAGTAGTTAGTGGATTCACTAATTTAACTTGTGAACACAGGACCAGATATATTTTATGCAGTTGTTGGCTTGTTAGGGCCTGACCCAGGTTTAGAGTTAATTAGCCAAACAAATCCTTGTACTACTAGCCCTTTCAACAATAGTCCATGGAGCATGGACTGAGGTCTCACCCGAAACAGTATTGGGGGATGCTGGAACTAGGTTTCTGCACCCGTGAGATTTTTGAGGGGTTGATTTAGTCCAAATAGGAATACCTTCATGCACTTCCTTGACCTGCAGGGCCTCCACGCCTTGTTATATTCTCCTTCGCGTAGCCCTAACTAAGGGTTGTGGGGCTTTCGTGCTGCTAGAGAAACGATCTGTGCTATGTCCCTAAGTACAGTCGTGGATCTTACTTGTCTTCTTATAAAAATTAGTTATCTTCACGTAAACAGATACCTTATATTATATTTACTTTATTCAGCACATTTATATAAGTTCACATAGTAAATAAATAGTAAACTTGCAATTCATACCTAATATACTTCAATGCATAAAACAGGAAAATATACACATAAATTTGGTAAAAATTCTATTTATTAGTGCTTCCAACGGTTACAGACTCGAACTACCCTACACACTTAGCTGCAGGGGTTTGTGCACTCAGCTGCAGACTACTATGCGTCTGCACACTCATTCGCAAAGCCTTCTCCTACTCTACGACCCAAAAACCAAACTCTATACTTCGACTCACTGCTTCATGGATTGATTTCCTTCTATCCTTCGATGATGTTTCTTTACACTTAGAGCCTCGCTCTATTTATACAATCCCATGGTCCACGGACCATGGGTAGGTCTCTCAAACTGACACTACATTTACAAAAGTAAGGGCAGACAACCCTCTAACTCTATTACAACTTCGCACTTTGTGCCCACAAATCACAAAGTCTTTGCAATGGACTTAGTCAAAACTTGGGCTTTAATCCCCAAAACGTGCCTTGGGGGGATCCCATGCCTAATAGGCCCCCAACACAAACATCGTGACTCACCCTCGAGTCACTATGTCGATGTGGAGATCTTCGCGTGGAGACATCCGAACTCTGCTCTGATAGCTGCAAGGTCAACACCGTACTAAGTGGTTACCTATTGTATCTCTTGTACACGTTGTTCCGAGACCACGGTATTGGAACTGCTCCCCTACATCTATTCTTGTGTCCCCTGCATTTGCGCAAGCTTGCCTTCAATTATTGTTGTGATTAATAATGCCTCAACACTTCTGTTGTAGCTCACATGCTTCTGTTTCTAAGCGTTGTATGTTTAGGTCCTCTTGCAGATTTGTGAGGACCTCAAACGATTCTTCCAACATTTTGGTGCAGTCCCTTACTGCATGCTGGTCTCCTCCAGCCTAGATGTAATGGCGCTGGCACGTTCTTCCCTTACCTTTAGAAGAGTTTAAGGCTGCAACTTCAACCACAGCTCTGCTATCTGAAGGTTCAACTCCAGCTGAACCTTGGCCATTTCTTCTTGTGCCTCGTGCACCCTTGTTGCTAATCTCTTGATGTGCACCAATATTGGTTCTTCTACTAGGATGGCCAGCTCAGGGACCATTTGGCAGGCTTCTTCCAGTACTTGCACGATTTGCCTATTCTGAGACATGACCTCATCATGTTGCAAGCTCAAATACTCCATGCTGATCCTCTGCTTACTCAGCACCTGCAACGCCTGACTCTCCCTAGCCTGCAGTTCTGCAGTAATCCCATCCTGCAAAACTAGAGTGTCTCCCACGAGAGCACAACGATGTTGATCCCTATACCTTTCAATGCATTGACCATAGGCCTGTCAGCCTCATTTTCTATAAACCAATGCCCTTTCTGGAAGCACTGTTGTGTTGTTTGTACGAGCGTGTAGCATTTCCTCAGTTGTGGCTATCCCTATAGCGAGGCTAGTCGAGAGAGTACCAACCTGAGGAGTGTGCACCTGCAACTCCTGAATTTGCGCTCAGAGGGCCCCCAACACAATCTGATTCTCCTCCACAAAGTTTTGGAGGGCCTTTGTGGTGATGTCATGCACCATCTCCCCTATATCATGCAGATCACCCTCAATAAGGGTGATTGGGTCGATAGACAACTTTGACGTTTTTACCTTCTTGCATGACCCCATTCGTTGACTTGGGCACTGGTGATTTAATAGTGTCAATGCTGTCTCTTGGTCCATACTGCCTTCTTCCACCTCTGCTTCCATTTCCTCCTCCTGCTTAGGTGAAGGCGACTCCTGGCCCTCACGCTCTTCCTCTGTTGCCTTCTGTGCTGCTGATGTAGCCTTTTTCTGTTCTACTATTGTCTGCACAATGTCCCATGCCTCCTGCGCCTTTGCTGCTGTTGCTTCTTTCCTTCTCTTTTCTGCCAACTGCGCCATGCACAGTTTTGCCTCCTCCTTCTTTTTCTGCACAACAAACTTTTCTAGCGAAAAGATGTCTGGAGAGCGCCACTCCGACAGCCACGTCTCAAGTATGTTTAAGATCACACCATTTGTGGCTATATAAGGCAGTTTTTTCCACTTCTTTGTAGGGTCCTTGTGTGCCCGGAGGTAGATGTGATGAAAGTCTGCTTTAAACTCTATGAAACTTTGGAAGCTATTGTAGATAGTGGGTGATAAAGGTGGCTTGCAGTTAATCCCCATTCTAATGTTCATCTCCATGAACACCCAGAATATTTTACTATTGTGGATCTGGTTCGTGTCCTTAGTGGCCCACAACAAAGCTAGCTTCGTGGCCTTAGGGAGATCCCTTGCAATTGTGGGGAACTGTCTATCCTCCGGCAATTCCCCAGCCACCAGCACTATGGACAATAGAAGCCATGCAGAGTGGAAAGTTTTTCCTTGTTCCTGTGCCTCGTGATAATTCACCAAGAACTCCTTGCACACAAATTCAGACTAGTTATATTGGACCCCTTCTATGCACTGTTTAGCAAGTGCCACCACCGGCGTGGGCACCTCATCCATGCGACACTTCTACATGAGCTTACCTACTAGTTTCTAACTCACAACTTTGACTACTTTTTTGTTGATGTTGGAGATTGCATAGCCCCTCTTTTTATTCTCCATCTTGTATTTCTTTTCATGGCCTCCATGATGGCCAAACCACTGCTCTTACCCTCTCAAATGTCTGCGAGGTCCTCTCCTTTACACAGGAGCTGGGTAATTCTATGGATTAGGTGGTTTGTGATGGGGATGGGCTCCTCCAGCCATAAACACCCACCATGCACCAGGTAGAGTAGCTTCCTGATGATGAAGATAGTCACTGGGGAGTGATGGTAATGCAGTACCCAGAGCAAGTTCAACAACCCTGCTTTTTTGACTCCACATAACCACTTGCGTAGCTCCAATTCTATAAATCTTGTTGTGCTGTTCTACTTCAACTTCATGAGATATGCAGTTGCCAAGTGAGGGAATTTCTCATGGTCAATGAGTTCCCAATCTTCGAACTTCAAATTTGGCACCAATCCCAGCTGCGTGCCTTCAAAAATGATATCGTCTAGGAGGAGCTGAGTTTGCAGAGAGCTCTTTCTCTCATCAAGGTCCTTGGGCACCTTTGCCTTCCCATTTCATGGGGGGACATACATGTGCAACTTTGTTGGAGGGTGTGCAGCCTCAGTTTCTTCCTCCATGTCCTCATCCTCATCTTCTTCAATTGTGAAATCCTCAAGATCTTCTTCCTCCTCATTAGTTTCCAAGTTAACTATTTTCCCTTTTTCTTTCATTGTTAATCTGGTTTATAGTGGGTTTCGGGGGGACACATGCATCAGAATCATTGGATATTTGTCTGTCTCTAGTCTCAGCGTGTTGGTGATTTAGGGATTTATGCAACAATCTCGACACTCTCAGGGGCATCTTCTATGGTCATGGCCTATGCAGCTTCTTCAGTGGTCATCTCAATGATTTCCCTGGCTTCTTCAGACGCTGCCATCTTATTCATCTAGAAAGCTCTAAACTGTTCACTCAGGTGTTCAACCAATGCTCTCCACAAGACAAACAAGTCTCGTTTTGGAATACTTAGGGCACATGGCAGCTCAATTCGCAAATGACCAAGTGTTGTTTTCTGGGCAACCCTTTGTAGTTTTTAGCGTCTTTTGAATTTAAATTCGACCATTCCCCCCAAATCCGGTCCATTAATGCTTCCTTAGCAGCAGATTTTCCCAAATATTGCCCATAAAGCTCGTCTTAAATGCTTGCCACTTGCTCCATTTGGTCTCAAGTCAAGCATCACATCGTGAATAATGACTACAGCGATCACTTTCTAGCCAACCCATGTTGCAGCACCCCCCTTGCACGATCGCAAACCTTGTGACACTTTACTCCTGAACGCACCCTCAACATCACGTAGCTCTCAGGCAGAGTAGCTTATAGTCTCACACCTCCTTTCAACTTTCGGGAGCACTAAGACTATACTTCCCATGGCTAGTTAGGTGGTCATTCCACCTGTATAGGGTTTCAATCGATCATCCATCACTTTTCCTCGAGAAAATTTGAATTGTATTTGTATTATCTGCGTCGTGCACTTTACCATCGGCATTGTGCCACCATGGGTGATCACTTTAGTAATATGTAGTCCAATCCAAGGCATCAAGCTGATCAACTCTTAGGGGTAGTCCCCAAATTCATCACCATAGTCGTGCACACCATGTTTTATCTCTCTAGTTTTCTTATCGAATAAATCCATTTTTATTTCTTCCTCAAGATTCTTGACTCCCGCTTTTATTGGAGCACTTTTCTTCCTTAATTGCACCCTTTCTTTCATAAGTTCTTGGAGCCTAAGATCACCATGTCAGATTTCTTCCCTAGGTCCCAAGTATTCTGCTTCGTTCAGCTGTGCAATCCCTTATTCCAAGGCTCTGCGAACTGTCACATCTATCGGTGCTGCTATGCACGGATTAGGTATTCTATGCTTTATTCGAACTATATTGTTTTCTCCCTAGGCTAACCTAGAAGGCATCTGCCCTGTTAGTTTTTTACACTTTGTCGTATAATCCAATAGAACTACTGGTATGCGCAGCTCCCAATCACTCCGTTGCTCATTATATACCCTATTTAGTGCTTTGCACACTTTGTTAAAGGATTTTGCATGGGTAACCTTCTACCTGTACATGTTCTTTCCAAACTCTATCATCCCAACTAGAGGGACCATTCGCGCAATTGCCTCGCCAACACCTGCTTATTGACCGTGTTCCTGAACGCAAAGTCCATGTGCATCCATGCAGGCTGTTTACCATATGCCTATACCCACCTAGATAGATGCATGTGCGGATCATCCTGTCCATCATTCTTGTCTGTGAGTTGCATCTGAGGCTTCCCAAAATGCATGCACATCATTCTCTTGCATTCGCGCAAGTCCTCAAAACTTCCTTGGTGTGTACCCCACCACCTCGTGGGCATAGCATGTAGTACCCATTTCAAAGCCATGAAACATTGCTGTTCCGACACCTCTCTTTCAAATCTATTTAGGAAGGCATCTACCCTGCTTAACCCATCATACGTAGGCATATCTCTTATTTCTATTGATACGCAGTGCAATGATCTTGTCATCATGCTACAATTCAGCATGGTTACCTCGTGTAACTGGTTCTTCCATTGCTCTATCTCTTAATCCAAATCTGATGTACAGTAACTTTCGTGCTCCCATGAGATTCGTCCATACACCATGGGATTTACCCAATCTTCCTCTCATGCAGTTATCTTGTAGATGTAGTCTAAATCATCGTCACTTTCATAGCTGCGCACTGGCTCCATGTAGCGCGTTCCTTCTGCAAGGTCCAAAGGTACGACTACGGGTAGATATTTTTTCTCAAAAGTCATCTTGCACTTCTTCAGATTTATTACCCTGTTCATGTCAGTGGCCCAATCTATTCCTAATAGCACGGGGTAGGGATTTCTGCCATCAACAATCTCTATCACTTCAAAATCTACTAGCGTGCTTTATCCTTTGATATCCATGGTGATTCCCTGCAATCTTCCCATAGGTATGATCTTTTGCTAGTTCGCCATTCACAGCTGGATAGGAGACCATTGTAGCGCAGACCTTCCCATGCACTCCCATGTCTGTTTCGGCAAAACGTTTGCGTCCGATCCTAAGTCCAGAATCACTTGATCCATCTCTTATTCTCCAATTTACACAGTCAATCTCATTTCTCTTCTCGTCCTCATCGCATGCTTTCCAATCTTCTGGACTACGCACGGTTCTCCTAGCGTGGTCCCAACGCATCTATTAATGAGTTTCTGGAATCCCTTTATAGCCATACCATTGCGCAGTAGCTTCATGCATGTTTCTAGGAACGTCGTGAGCATTGATGGGTCCATTTCTAGCTTCGGTCTATCTTTGTTTCCTGAAGTGGAGGCATCAGCTAAGCTCTTCCTAGCTTCCATGAAGGTTTCCTTAGCACGCTCCAAATCAAACTCTGGTTCTTTTTTCGGAGCCTTGTGAACCCAAGTAATATCTTTAGGTTGCTTGCCTTTATCATCCCCTGTCGTAATTCCACTTCAGAGCACAATGTTCATGTTAGGGTCTTTCTCACGTGGCTCAAACCTCATCATTTGTAGGTTCTCAGTCGAGGGAGGTTGGAGCACTCTCTTGTCGCGCAACCTCACTATCGGTGTGGGACAATCCTCTATCTCATGATCAAACAAGGTACAATACAAACATGATGGGCGCATTGAATTCACACAATCACTGGCATAATGTCCTGGCCCCCCACAACTGTAACATATCAGTTGTCTGCTACCTCTTCCAGGTCCTCCTCCACCTTGGCCTCTTCTGCGCCCCTGAAATCTGGTTCGCACCACTCCTGCGTTCTGGTTAAGGGGCCGCGTTTTGGCCTGAACTCTATAGGTGGGGGTCCTATCCATCATTAGCTCATAGATTCTATAGGTGCACTCATCATGTCCCACTGATCTACAGAAATTAGAGAACAACTGTTGTGAATTCTTCGTGCACTTCTTCAAAAAATGGTAGTTGTTCGTAGCATGCTTTCCTCCTATTTGACAAATTGCGCACCACAAAGCAGGAACCGTGCTAGGTCTTGCTTGGGCCTCTGGTCTTAATGGTATCGGTTCTCCTCCTGTGAGGTAATTCACAAACACTGGGCAATGGTCCTTGTCATGACCCTGACCCTTACATTTAGCACACCATACCTCGTCGCACACTTCTGGGTGAGCTGTCTTGTCCTGTTTTAGACTCTACATCTCAAGGCATAAGTTTTTCAATTGTTCATGGATTTGCTGAACTCCTAGGTTAGGATCCTGTATCGGGGTCTCATGCATCCTCATCACAATCTCTAAGGCCTCTGTTTGAGTTGTTAGTCTTTGTTGTGACAACGCATTTCTAAAATGTGGCATTAGCGATGCTACAAGCCATTCGCGCTGTTGTCCATCTGTCAAAGTCATATTAGATTCGTGAATTATGCACTTCAGTCTCTGATCTAATTCCTAGGGGGTCTCGCCTAGTAGCATCGTGATCTCCTTGAACCCAATGATTGACTATGCCTCTAACTTCGGCTTACTAAATTCTCTGTTCGGTGTAATTTGGATATCTGTGATCCCCGCATTCGGATTGTCATTAGAATACTTAATATACCAGGTCAGTGCGTGATCCTATAGAGCACTGACCAACGCCGCTTTCTTTATATTATCATCCATAACTCCCTACGCTTCGCATACAGCTTTTATCACAAACCAAAATTGGTTCGAATCTTCATTCCTACTCCCTTGAACACTAGAAGATTTATCGCACTTTCCATATTGACTCGCGGTGATGGTGGAGGTGGTATGGGTGAAGATGGGGGTGAAGACGGTGAAACTAGTGGTGGTGTGGTTGGGGGTGGTATGCGTGGAATCCTCTGCCTTATCAAATTGATCGCACTTCTTGATGAGACCTTCGTGAGCTCTTCCTCATCCCCTCGCGAAGGTGAAATCAAGGGGCTAGTTTCTAGTTCTGCACTACCTTCGTTTCTATAAATTCTCACACTTTCCGTAGCCCCAAACATTAATGTATTTGCATAATATGATTTTCACACAGTAGCATTTTAATCCAAGTGTTCAAAGACTTAACTTACTTACCTTGCGGTCCTTTGAGGAAGTGTTGCTCTACCTCGCTATAGTTGATTGAAGTATCTACCACAAACTCAGTAACGAATCCTCCTATAATTCAATTGAGCCAGCGATCAACAACACACATGATCTTATCCTCTGATGCTTCTAATGTGTGCACCAACTATGGGGTCCACACAATAGGACTGTCAAGCTTGCACCTTCCTTGGCTATCTGCTAACTTAGTGATTCAATAGGGAAATATGTGAAATTTTTTTTGTACATCTCTATCTACATGCAGTAGTCTAACCACTCTTCTTTTGATAGTTGTGGATTCCTGTTCTCCTGCGCCGCAAACTCATAAATTTTCTTGTCCAACCAACCATAAATTTCTTTCTTAGTTGGATTCCATGATACAAAATCAAACATGTCTATGCATATTCCAGTCTCGATAATGAAACAATTTGTTGGCTTGTTGGGGCCTGAACCAGGTTCAGAGTTAATTAGTTAAACAAATCCCTGTACTATTGGCCCAGTCCATGGAGCGTGGACTGAGGTCTCACCTAAAGTAGTATGGGGGGATGTTGGACCCAGATTTCTGCACTCTTGAGATGTCCTTGGGGTTGATTTAGTCCAACTAGGAATAACTTCATGCATGTTACTTCACACACTTCCCTGACCTGCAGGGCCTTCGCGCTTTGTTAAATTTTCCTTCAGGCAGCCCTAACCAGGGGGTGTGGGGCTTTCACATTGCTAGAGCAGTGATCTGCACTATCTCCCCAAGTCACGCCACGAATCTTACTTATCTTCTTATAAAAATTAGTTATCTTCGTGTAAACAAATACCTTATATTATATTTACTTTATTCAGCACATTTATATAAGTTCGCGCAGTAAATAAATAGTAAACTATCAATTCATAGCCAATATACTTCAATACATAAAATAGGAAAAGATACACAAAAATATGGTAAAACTTCTCTTTATTAATGCTTCCAGTGGTTACAGACTCGACCTGCCCTTCACACTTAGCTGCAAGGGTCTGCACACTCAGTTGTGGACTACTAGGCCTTTGTGCACTCAACTACAAAGCCTTCTCCTACTCTACAACCCAACGACCCAACTCTATACTTCGACTCGCTGCTTCATGGATTGATTTCCTTCTATCCTTCGGTGATGCTTCTTTACACGTTGAGCCTCACTCTATTTATACAATCCCATGGTCCGTGGACCATGGGTAGATCTCTCAAACCAACACTACATTTACAAAAGTAAGGGCGGACAACCCTCTGACTCCACTACAACTTCGTGCTCCGTGCCCACAAATCGCAAAGTCTTTACAATGAACTTAGTCAAAACTTGGGCTTTAAGCCCCAAAACTTGCCATGGAGGGATCCCACACCCAATAGTAGTCAAATAGATGAGCCAAGCTATTGTTAGACCAACCAAATTATTTTGGAAGGCAGCTAAGTGTTGGAATGAGGAATTACTTGTGGGGAGGTGAATCAGTAATAATGAGGTTCTTAAAACTTTTTATGAATATGTGTTTAGATATTTCCTCTATTGTATGTTACTTATGAGAGCCTTCATACATAGTATACATCAAGATAAGATGTTCACATGTACATACAATCCATCACATGAGAAACATACACATATTGACACCCGTATTTTTACGTGGAAACCCAAAGGGAGAAAACCACCAATCTTTTTTTTGTTGATGTAAATTAACCACCTACTTAATTACATCAATTTTTTTTGAGAACTCACTCATAGGCATGGTAAATTTTAGGGGCGAATTTTAGCCCAAAGGCAAAATTTGAGGGTTTTTACATTTTAAGAAGGCGAAATTTTTATTAAAAACCCTTTTCATATAGTTAGCCCCATTTTTATATAAAAAATAATTACTTTTACTTTTATTTATTTATTTATTTATTTTTTATTTTAGTCCAAAGTGAAAAATGGCGGATAAACCAAGCAAAGCTCATTTGGCTTGATTCACCTAGTTTGGGAAATTGTATTCCCTTAAAATTGCCAGATTTTTGATTTACAGTGTTAAATTCATTTGTAGTGGCCTTGGTTTTGGTTTTTCTAGTTTGGGAGTGGTGTGTGAGGCTCGATTTGGTCCTGGGAGGTTAGATTTGTTTTCAAATGGAAGGCATAGGCTAGATTTGCTTTCAAATGGAGGGCAACTACCTGTTTTTATGGATTCATGGTGTATAAAATTGCTTTCAAATTAGGTTTTCAATGTTCATGGTGTAGAGTTTCGGTTGTCAAATTTCTATTCACAAATCCAACTCTTTCAAATCGATTTTTCAATGTTCATGGTGTATAGTTTCGATCCTCAGATTTTTGTTCACAGATCCTACCCGTCATACCAGTACTAATCACTCACATAGGATTGCAACAGAGAATTTGGGACTAAGCCCAAGAATTAAGTAGTAGGAGTGTCATCCAGGACCTTGAATTGGGAAGCATCATGATCAAGTCTACTTTGTAACTCTTCACTTTGATCTAGTTTCGGTGCTCGTATTCACTTTCATCACTCAACAAGATCCTAAAGTGTTCAACTGAATAGTGGTTTTACTGAATCAAGGTGTTTTGAGTAGAAAGTGGCCTAACAACCTCATATCTTCCCACTGTAGGAAGCCAAAAGGCCTCAGGGCTTGCGCAAGAGTTTGTGGGGGGCGAAGCCCTAGAGGAGGCCAAAAAATACCTCAGAACTTGACAAATAGTAGGTGAAGTGACTTAAACAGAGAGCAGGCCAGAGAAAATATTCCTTATAGGGACCAGGGTGTACATTTTGTGCCGAATACTCCATTTCTTGGCGACTGATTACAACCAGTGCCAGGTATGCATTTTGTGCAGAATCATGCATTTGTTGGTGATTTGTGAATCAGAACTTGAAGGGGTTTGGCATTCCAGGTAAGTCGCAACCTTGTTCTTGTTTGTTTGCAAGTGAAATTTTATTCACAAATCGATATTAGTGTATGCGTGAGTATTGTCTATTAATTTGTAGGCATTTAAGATTTGATAGTGGATTTAGGAGGTCACCTTGCTCTTAGGCTTAGTTTTCAGTGTGGATTCCAGTGAATACTAGTATTTTACAACCAATTTAGAGGGAAATTTAAAGAGTTGAGATAGTATAAGATTGGTAACATCAATTTAGCAGGATTTTCAAGTGTCTAATGTCATTGTAGACTTAAGAAGTTCAAGGATTTAAAAAAAAAGAACAAGATACGGGTAACGGGATGATTCAATCAACTGGTTGTTGAGGGAAAGGTAGAACTATGAATACCATATGGGACAGTGGGAGGTGCTTGATAATACTCCATTCCTTGGAATGAAGTGGAAATGGAAATATAATAAGTAGAAATGGAGGAGTTGGCTTGTTCGCAAGAGAACTTGTTAATTGGGAAGCTTGCTAGGAGAATTTGAGCTAGATGGTGGTCTACTGAATTGGTTGCACCGTGGGAAACATGAGCCCTTTATTGGAAAAGTGCATTATGGTGGAGAGATTATTTCTTTCATTATAATTTCAAAACACAATAAGTGTTAGCTATTTTTTCCTTCCAGTACAGCTCCCTATCATACAGGGCTACCCTCCCCGAATCTAGTTTTCTCCTGAGTGACTAGAGCAATTGACTGTACTCCATATTACCCTGTCACTACCCCCATGGTTTAAATTGTCTAGCTAGCCACAGAGGAAAAATGGCAGCTCGAGAACTTGTATCCTAGGTTGAAGTGGTATGCCAATTATGTTTTCTAATTGTAGATGTAGATCACAATATGCATATTTTATTCATTATTAAAGTTTTGATGGCTCAAAATATTTTCATCCATTCTCTTCCATCCATATTATATGATGATGATGATGGTGGTGGTTAACGTCCACTGAGACCAAATTGGTCTATCGGACCTATAATTTTCTTAGTTTTTAATTATCTGGCTCCTCGTCTTTCTTGGCGAGATTAGTGCTATAGTTTTTTTTTTTTCCTTTATGATCTTTCAACTTTCTTTATCTTGCATCTCATTCATCTCTTCTGGTTCTTGGGACATTGGTGTCTTAGCTTCACTATCTATTATGTTCGTCCTTTTGAAGATAGTCGGAGAAGAAGTTTGGTCTAGGAGATCTGCTTTGCTGTTAAATGCATATTTATTTTGTGTAGTATTTGAATCCTCATAATTGTCGAGTTCATTCTTTTGTTGTTGGGAGGGGCTTTCCCCATGCTTGTCTTGAGAGTTATTTCTTTCTTGCCTGATTTCTTGTGATTCAGAGTTTTCTTGAGAGTATTCTTCTTTGATGACAATATAGTGTTCTTTTTTTGCTCCTTCCCACCATGTAGATTCGTGGTGATTTTTTCTAGCAGAATTTTTTTGGGAGGCTTTTGGGCAATTTTTGTCTAGGTGGCCTATCTCAAAGCAGGATCGACATCTAAAGAGGACACTTTCATAATATAGTTTCTGGTTCCACACATAGTCTTTACTTGTTAGGTGTATTTCAGCTGGGAATCCGACTGAAGTCCATTTCCACATAGATGCGTGAATAGGTGGTTCTGGCATATTCCTCTATTTCTAGGCACCCCCAGTAAAATTTCCCAATTGCATTTACAATGGCTTTTAGCGAAGAGAAATTCCAGAGATTCAAGGGTAGGTTTGGAAATCTCACCCAAACTAGTGCTGAGGTTATGACTGTTGTTGAGGGATCAAATGATGGGTTCCAAGGCTTCATGAATAGGCCTGAGTTTTCCCAAAACCAAGGACCAGATATGTTTGAATGACTATCACTAATGGAATTGAAAGGAAAATAAAAATAAAATAGGGCTTTTCCATTCATTACTTTCCTCTGCGTGTAGCATACCTTATTTTCCTTATATCCAAGTTTAGCTCCAGTGCATGTCTCTTTTACCTATTAATTGAGGATATTGGTTTTTTTCATATTATAATCATATTCAGTTGGTTATGTATAACATTTGTATCATTTTAGTTTAATAAGTGGGGTGTATATACATATCTTCCTTCCTTTCACTCATAACCCACTTGAAATTAAGATTTCAAGTGTTATATAATTGGTTTACCATCACTAAAATTGATGGTCTTGTACATTATTTGTCTCTATTGTTCATTTCCATTATGATGTCCATGTAGAACCTTGTCAAAATTGTTGTTAAAGAGGAAAAGGCACATGCAAACAATAATATACCAAACACATATTTTGTAGGAATCAATTGGGAATGTTATGCTATGTCGTGATTCTATTATGAATAATTATTTACAATTGAAATTGAAACTTGAGTGTTCCCCCTTGTAGCCTCACCTTAGCATAGCTGACATCCCTCAACCTTAGATAAACCTTGTGATGATGGATGGGGAGAAAGTCAAAAAAGGCCTACCTTTGGGATTGCCAATTGGTCAAGCAAACATAAGAAACCACTAGCCCTACAATTACCTTAGCCAACTCCTTTGTTAAATATCAACTACCTAATGATATTAAATATCCCTTACTAAAACAAGCAACTAATGAAAAAGGAAAGTAACCTCGGGTTAAATCCTCAAGTATTGAATCTTCTTAGTCTATCTCTACTCATCCAAAAGTAAAAACCAAGTGTTAGGTATGTTATATATTCTTTTTATGACTATCCCCATTCACAATTCGTTCTTAGAGATAGCAGGGGAGGATCTATGGGGGGTGGAATCCCCCCCATTCAAAGGGGTCATAGGTGAGGCATAGGCCTCCCTTTCACAAGATATTTGGGGGGGGATAGTATCTCTACCTAAACAGGGGTTTAGGGGAAACACCCCTAAAAAACACTGGGTAGTTTTTTGAATTGATTTTTAGTGTGTTATGGCAAAGTTTCTTCTTTTCATGGTTTTATGGCACATGGTGGTTCATCCCATGGTTTGTATTTCCAATTAAAAAACTACATTACTTTTCTAATCTAGGGTTAATGGATTAAGGGTTTGTTGTATTGAAGAATGTAACTAGCTTCGATCTTCATAAATTGTACTTGTAAAAAAAAAAATTATTATTAAAGAAAATGATTTATTAAAGCATGGGTTTCATGCTTGGGTCAAATTTTTCTAAGTCAAAGCCTCCATTGAAGGCTTCTAGGCTTTTTCTTGAGTCATTAGAGTCATTGACATTTTTATTAGACCCTTGATGGGCTTTTGTATCATGTAAAAAGAATTATTTTTGAGTCAACAAGGTAATTGGTCACCTCTACACCAACTCATCCCTGTCCCCATGAAGTCGGCCTACATTAGGGCAATTCAACCAAGTGAAAAGGCTATATATTGAGATGTAGTTCGATCCATTTGTCACATTCACTCATCAAGTTCGATCTTCAAGGAAGAGAAGTAGAAATAGAGCGAAGTAGCTGGAGAAGGAAAAAGTTTGCTGGGAAGACCTAATTCAAGTTTGTGTTCCATCTATCTCTCACACGTGCGAAGTTTCTAGGAAGTTGTTGGGGCCAAAAATTTGTGTCTACTACAAGTCCAAAATATTGTTGTTGGGGGTTGAAGTTCTGCTATTAGGGGTGTGAAATTCTAGACAAAAGTTGTTGTTGGGAGGTTGTTATTTGAAGACTTTGATAAGGAGCGTCTATTAAAGGGAAGGGTTGACTTGGTGATTGGAGGAGGTCTTTTTCTAGGTCTAAGAAGTCTAGAAGTGTCTCATCTTTATTTGAATCTACTAAAGGAAGAGTTTTTGACCGAGTTTTCCCCTTATAGTGAATTTTCCCTAGCCAAGTGCCTCCATATTGTGTCTCTTATTTTATTAGCCTCATATACATATAATTTGGTAATTTCTTGATGAAAGATAAAAAAATTAAGAAGTAAAAGAAGCTAACATAATTCACAAGTCATTATCAAGAAAGAGGAATCAAACCCTAATTCACATAAGCATTGATTTCTCAACATGGTATCAGAGCTAAGGTCGAAGAAGGTTGGAGATATTATACCCGACCTTAAATCCGTGCAGGAAGGTTGGAGATATTATTCATGCATTTAAGGTCAAAGGGGATATTATACATGACCTAACTTCTTCCTTCCTGCACGCATTTTGTAAAGTCGAGCCATAGTTGAAATTGCTATAGTGAGATATAATTCAAACTATTCTTCACATCCAAAAACATCCACATACAAAAATACCCATCTCATAACGACGAAATATATGCAGAGACCAATATCTTATCCTTTCTCATATATTGAAATGGCTGTTGTGGTATTATATATAAATCAAATTATTCTTCACATCCAAAAACGAAGACAACTACATGTGCAATAAAACTTTCGTTTGAGATTCACATCCATCCATCCCTTCTCTTACATATTTGGATTAAGGGAGCAAAAGCTGATATATATCTGATTTAGGGAGTGAAAGCGATATATATATGGATTAAGGGAGTGAAAGTTGTGTGACAGACCCCGCTCACTATGGCCTCGAGAAACCCCAAATCATCGAGATAGAGAGAAGTGTGTTAATCTAGTAAGAACCAATAAAAGTGTTAGCACTATTGAAGAGATGGGATTTGTGATGCAAAATGTAGATGGAATTACAAATGCTCATAAAATTCCCATTTAAAACATGCAAATTTCATTGATTCACCCACTTCTTAGCATGATAGATGGCTACACAAATGTAAAACAACAAGGGAATTCGACAACAAATCCATATGAGATTTACTCTTTTAACAATGGTTTTCATGCTAGATCATGCTTACATTCAAATACATGAGGATTAATATTCTATTTTCTGTACAAAATTCAAAGAGTCACTAACTTTTCTAATAGAATTCGTCCAAATCCAAACTAGTAAACCAAAAGGACTAAGATAGACCTGCAAGGATGATGTTGTTTCAATGTTATACAAATGAATTATTATATTTTATGTCTTAAAAGTTAATAGTTTCCCATTATCATTGTTAAATAATTTTTGTGAAATTCCATTTTGCCTCAAAATTCAATTTATGATATATGTTCTTTCAATGTTGACTCAAAAATGATTTTGCAAAGTACAATTCTATTTTCTATGAACAAGTGAATTTATATGAAGCATATCTCAACGCTTGGAAACTGTTGATGCAGGTTTGCAAATCGATTTGAAATTTTACTTGTGGAATATTCAGTGAGATGTCAAAATATAATTGTGGGAAGAAACCATCAAGGAAAATGGATGTATTATCATACTTTCAAAAGGCTCCATCCAAAAATACACATTCTCTTCATGATTCAAGCTCCTTTGAAAATATGTTACTGAGAGAGAGGTTAAATCTTGTGCAAATTCATTTGATATCCATATGATGGATGAAATAATAGGTTCCTCAAGTGATCAGGGTGAGATAAATGTATTTTCAATAGAAATTGGTGATGAAAATGTTAAATATTTTTCCTTGGAAGGTGACACAATCCATTCGTAGAAAAGGAAAAAAGGTTAGTGGACCATAGGGAGATGATTCCAAGAAAATTGGGTCTCAAGTTTTCCATTTATTGAAGAAATACATCCTACAAATGAGAATGAGGTTTTCCGACAAGTTATATGTATTGCTTGTAGTTGGAAAACTCAAAAGGTAGTGAAATTTCAGATGAAGCTAGATATGGTACAAAAGCATGCAGGAAAGGTGTATGAGAAGAAAATTGTAAATGATAAAGAGAAATCTATTGTTAGATGGAAATATTTTGAGGAATGTCGAAATGTTGAATATGCAGAAGAACATAAAAAATATTTAATAAGTAAGAAGAAACTTGAGGCAAGCGGAGGAATCATCATATCTCTATTTGAAAAGACAATGGAAAAAAGTTTGTTATCCAAGACGATACAATTGAGCATTGTATTTCACATCTTATCTAAAGGTCTTCCTATGACAGATTATCCAAATCACATGAAATTGTTATCTTTTCTTCAATTGCCAAACTTTCCATCTTCTCATTGGTCTGTAACCAGTGGTTGGGGATGGGCATGATATCTAGCTCAAGTAGAAAAACATGATTTGAAATAGAAGATTGCAAATGCTAGGTTTTTGGCATTGTCTTTGGATGAGGTTACGACTATAGATAATACTTCATTGATTTGCATGAGAATTTATATGGTTAATGACCATATTAGGCATTCCTATCTACTTGGGATTAAAAAGATGAGAGAGACTTCTACAACTGAAAATATTTATGAACTTGTTCTTAATGGTTTGAAGGAAAGTGGTATGGATCAATTAATGATTGCAAAAAAGTTGGTATGCGTTGGAGCAGATGGAGCATCGATAATGCAAGGATAAAGGAATGGACTTTGTGTTAGGCTACAACTATCAACCTCGCCATATATTCTTAATATTCATTGTATGGCTCATAGGATGAATCTCACATTTAAAATAGTAAGCAAGTTTTCATCAGTTTCAAAAGTTGAAGATCTTGTACGTGAGACTCATGCATACTTTTCTCGTAGTCCCAAATGATATTTAGTGTTTCAACAATTTGCAGATGGCATTATGGATGGAAATAAACCACTGAAATATGTTGATACAAGATGGATCTCATTAAATGGACCAACTCAAAGACTATTTAGTGAGTGCAAATCTTTGGTAGGGTTAATGTATGAAAATCGCTACAATGTAGACAAAGCTCAAGATCTTCTTTCTCAACTAACTAATATAGAGACATTATTGACATTCGCTGGAATTCTTCCTATGCTACATGAAATGAATGTCCTCGTGAAAATTTCTTAGAATCGCACAATGTATATTGCGGAATACACAAATGCGAGAAATTCAACATGTCTTGCATTGGATAATTTGTATAATTTGTATATGATGCCAAACTCTTTTACTGGTCTAGAGTTTAAAAGTTGGACTAAGATCATCAATATAGAAAATACTGAAAATATTTTGACTTTTGATGAAAAAGGGATACTATGTATCATAGTGCGTAGGTATATGGTTCCCTTTCATTATATTAGTAAGATAAGACAAATCACCAAAGATTTCCCCGTGTCAAGAGACCAATTTGATAATATTGTGATTTCAGTGAGACAAAATTTGATAGAAATTGCAAGATCACTATCATTAGAGATAAGAGAATGATTTCCTCTAGATGAATTATTGGAGGCCATGTGTGTGGTATACCCTCAATATTGGAACAATTTTCAATGTCCACAAACTTTAAAATCCGATTTTCAAAAAAAATTAAAATGTTTAGTAGACCATTTTTGCAATAAAGTCCTGATACATGGAGAACAAATTGAAGGTATTTTAGATTCATAAAAAATGTATCAACAAGTTGGATGCTTTGTTGAAACAATGTGGAATAAATATCCTTTTTTGGAGAATCCTAATGAAAATGGTGTTATAACAAGATTATGGACTACTTTAAGTGCTAGCCAATACATGTAAGAAAACATATCAGAATATTTCAAATTAGCATATTTGTGTCAAACCATGATTTTGGGATCAGTGGAGGATGAGAGGATGTTTAGTGCATTATCATTCTTGAAGTTGAAGTTGAGGAACAAGCTTGATAAACATGTGGATACATGTTTAAGATTATATGTAGCAAAGTATGACATTGACAAATTTCCATATGAAAGAGCGCTAACTCTTTGGCGATCAGATTGTGATAGAAGGGGAGAAAACAATATAACAAGTCTCTCTATTGAACTTGATATAGAAAATAATGTTTGGGAGGCTCATAACGATAGTTCATTTAGAGAAAATCATGTACACAATTTAGAAAGTGAGGACCAAGATGAGAACTGGGAAATTGAAATACGCTAGGACTCTTATTTTAGTATACATGTTCCATTGATCATGCAATATTACTATATTTCAAATTCAAGTAAAAATAGGTTCTATATTTGTATTTTTCATTGTAACATTGCAACGACATTACTTTGATGTGTGTTATTTTAAGATTGATGTTTCATATTTAATCATTAGATTATTTGTTTCTTATCTGTGACAGGAAATAAAGCTGTATTTGGTGAGGTTGGGACCTATTTCTTTTCACATAGATAGTGTCTGACTATTATTAAATGATAAATAATAAATTTAACAAGACTTTTAAGTCATTTGTTAGCCATTTCTTGTCATTCATTTGTCAGCCATGTTTTCAAGTCTTTCAGGTACTAAGTTGTTCGGGTCCCTACATGTCCTTAGGACCATTAAGGGATGATATAACATGAGTCAATCCAACTCATGCCCTGCATTTACTTTTTACCTATTGATGTAAGTGTTTCGTTACCACTTATCACCAACAAAATTCTACCATAACATAACCCAACTTGAAGACAACACTTCTCATCTTCCTTTTACATAAATTCTCTATGGATCTCCCAACTATACTAACTCGAGATCAACATCCCTTCTTGGTAGGTCTCTCCATCATACCTCTAATCACACAATAGACACACACTAGTAACTACCACATTCCATAAATCTCTCTAGTATTAGTTATTGGTGTCCTTGTCACACTCGATCAATACAATCTTGCAGGTCTACTTTTTATGATATATTTATTTTTTGTTATTTTGTGTATTTAACTTTAGCACCATTGTAGAGTAACAAGTTAGTGCCCTTTGGATTTGATCTTTGATTGAAATGAAGTTGGATTTGATGAAGGTGGGAACTATTTCTTTTCACATAGACAGTGTCCTAGTATTAAATGATAAATAACTAATTTAAGAAGTCTAATGCTAAGGAACAATGGGCTTATTCAAGTACATGAATTGCATTGATGTCTAACTCTGATATCTTAGAAAATTTTAGCAGTTTGTTTGCTTCTTGTTAGAGGATTTTGTCAAGTTTGAAATTTTTGGTTTGTTTTGGTCAGATTTTTTTAGTCGCTTGGCTCATTTCATGCATAGATTGATAGATTTAGTTTTATTTTTATAGTTATTGTTGTTTTCTTTATATATTTGGTGGTTTGAGGAAATATATTTGATTTCCTTTCACTTTGTGGCATGATTTCAACATCTTCGCCTTTTAGAATATAGTAAAATATTATTCTTATTTTATGTTTTCTTGGAAAAGAATTATTGATATTTGGAAAGGGAAATAAGCCCTGGGTAGCTAAGCGAAGAGAAAAATTATCTATGTACTAGGTTCCTGTGCATTCATCGTAGGAGACATATTGACATGAGACCGACATTCCTTTTATGAAATTACACTTTGTCAAGGCGGAGCTGAGTTCCCTGACCTAGGAAGAACAATGACAACTAATCACAATGCTAAGGAGATTATAATGTTGGTTTCAAAAGCAAGATTGTGAAAATTGTTTGCACTAGTTCTTATTTTGGTCATGTTTACTACAAAATTTGTGTCCTGCTGATTTTTTACATTTGTAATGACCTTGTGTAGAGTTGGTTTGAAGAGCCTGATGTTAGAACGAGAAGACTCTCTACAAACCACAAGGACTACATTGTCTTGGATGACCAATGCTTGGAGGGCACTCGATGTTCTTGGTGTTGTCAATTCTCTTCGGTCGAAGAGTCAATGGTTACAATGGTATGGCCATAACATCATTTAATTTGATCCTCTTTACTAATCTCCTAATATCATTTCAACACATCAAATTGTTATGTTTTCATGGAATTTAGAGATACATCAATAATGTTATTTTGTCTTGGAAATACTAAATTATTTTGTTCTGAGATCACCCAGTTTGACTTGTTCTTTGCAGCCACCACTTGATCCTTTAACAAGATTTGAAATTCAAAGTGTAATAAATATCTTTTAGTTGCTTTCCAGAAGAAGATTGCTACAAGCCAATGAATATTACTACGAGTAAAAAATATGTTGCACTTGGTACCATAGGCCTTGTAATAGGGTTGTACTCCATTTGAGTCTATGGCAGTAGACTAATTTTTAACTGCTCCATGTACCCACATATGATATAATATATTGCCCACATAATTGTAACACTTTGAAATCAATTCTATATTCTTTATTTCGTGAGGTGAAAAAAATTACAATTATCCTTTTTCATTTTTGGCTTGTTGAATATACAAAGAGAAAATTGCTTAACAGTATTGCTTAATTTGACAACAATTTTACTTTTATCTGATACAAGAGTGGAGGTAGTCTTATATTTTACTTATTTCTCAGTAGTTTTTCTCCTTCAGCAACAACATCCTCCTTCAAAAAATACATTCCAACTTGTACAGAGGAAAGTTGATGTTTAGTAGAGGGCCCATAAGAGATCATCTAATGGAGGTGTAGTAGTTTAGTAGGATCACTCGATGAGGCACATGTATCAATGTATTGTCTTCAATTAGGAAGGCACAGTTACCCATCCAGGGGAGGGCATGCATGAATGTCTATTTTGCGAATGGTGCAGTTCTCTAAGTGTGTTGGGTGCATGAGTTCATGCATTTAGTTTACCCTATTGGGTCTTGAATTTGAAGCAGTGTTATCCACACGTGATGGTGATATCCACTAGGTGCATTAGGGTTGGGGTTAAGGTTAGGGATATTCGATGAAGCCAAATTCAATGGTTCAAGTACTATAAAAGCTAGGTTGAAGAATTGCAAAGAACTGTTTGGACACACATCTCACTCAAAAATGATGACTCAAAATCCCTATGGAACCTTGCGATATGTTGCTATGGATAGTGCTTACTTGTGACTTTATACCTCTACAACTTCAGCTGAATTCTATAGGGGGAATTATAATTGCCCGCAGAGTTAATTCCCCCTACTACTTGACCTCATGGAATATCTACTCAGATAGTGGAGCGCGAGGCTTGAGGTGAGGTGAGGTGCTTTTTATGCACACATGTGAACCCTTAAAAATGTCATTCCTAGGCTAAGGTGGAACACTGTATCTAGAATATGTTTCTTGCTAGTTTTACACACTTTCCTCATGTTGTTCTTAGCCCGAGCTTCCATTATAATTCAAACAAAAATCTCCCACATATATTTCATTGCATGTATATCCTAATATTGGAGGTTTCTGTTAAGTCGATTGCATGTATCATAATATTGGAGTTCTCCCTCCTACTCAAGTAAAATCAGCATGAATGCAACATGTCTTCCCATGAGATTTTCGTTGTTTATCTTATGCATCTATTCACTTTATTAAAAAGGGAAATGAGTGACATCCATGGAGGACTAGTGCTCTACCCTCTAATCAAGATGTTTATCAACAAATTTCTCTGGTTATTAAAGGAAAACAACAATTATGAGGGAGGGAAGTGCTTTAGAAGAGCCTACTTTCAGCCTGAGGTTGTAATTATTATTGGAAATCAGTTTAGGTAATTTCCAATAGGTTTGTGATCATAACTAGAAAGAAGCCAATACTTTAGAAAGGTTGCGCTCTAATAGAGGTTGTTTCAGTTTACTGCCAATTGGTTTAGAGCATGCATTAAATGATACTGTCATTGTAAAATTGACTTGGACCATGGTGTAACATGCAAGATAAAAACAACAATGTGAGAAGAGGTAAACTCCACATGAGGGTCTTTTGAGCAGATTTCATACTTCTGGCATGCAATTAAGTTTGTTTATCTTGGAGAAAAGAAGAGTATCAAGGGGGTGAGGGAGGTGATGGGTGAGTTATAATCATGTAGAAAGGAAGTTAGTTCACCCTGTAGAGAATATTCTACTTCAATTTGATCCCTTTCTCTCTCACACACTCTAGTCCAATAACTTTTTTCTTTGATTAGCTTTTGTTCTCTAGCCACTAGATCTTGTCTAGTTCAAGAACATTTTTCAAAGCGATGTGAATAACACCTATCAAAGTGGAACAAATTTTGGCTGCTACGTGAGTGTTTCTTAAAATGAGAGCATCCTTACACAATATAGAGTATTCAAAGTGGATTGTTGCGACGACTCATAAATAGGTGCTTTTTCTACCATTGTCAATAGATCCAAGCCCATAACTAGTATTGCTTAAAATGTTGGCATGATATCTTTTCTATTGGTCGAAGTATAATTATAAAAATTTCTTAGAGAAGGTCTCGAAGTGAGGTATACATATGGCTTCCTTAGTGTTGTTAGTAGTTGTTTCTATCTCCTGAAAAGAGTTTCCAAAGTGTTGCCATAATCCAATTCTCAAACCACTACATAGTCATCATTTGAAACTAGATCACTTAGTGCTCATATGGAGGGATTAGATTCTATATAAGATTAGGTAATACTACTGGTAACTTTAACGAATATAAATGATTTTTCTCATGCCAATGTCACCTTAAAATTCACTTTCGCAAAGTTGTCACAGAGTATTGTTCATGGTACCTCACTGCTGGAATAATATGTGATGTTGCTATACGTGTCTTTTGAAACATATCATGGGAAGAAAATAGGCTCAAACCAATAAATGTTGTTCCATTATAGTCGTAATGCAAGTAGCCTTGCAAAATACTCACCTTCTAGAATTCAGGTACAGAGTGATGTCATAAATAGCTTGAAAGACTAATCTAGAGCAAGATCAAATACGCCCAAAAGTGAGGAATCTACAACAAGGCTGAATCATCAATATGTTGTATTGTTGCACTAAAGAGGCCATAAAATTCACCTTAGATAGGCATATAAATACTTTTCATATTAAAGATGAAGAGAAGCTGGCCCTAATTTCTTCATTGGAAACATGAGAGGTCTATTAGAAATGAGTTTATTTCAATGTTTTGATTTTTTTAGACTGATGTAGATTTACAAAATAGGGCATTGATGTTTTCCATCTATCAAAAATTGGAAAGCAACGATATTACAACTATAGTAGATACCTTGAGCTATGTAGAAAAGTTTGCAACAATGGGCCTTTCTTACAGTTTTCTTAAGGTAGAATTTAGAAATCTTCCAAGATCTTTTGCATTGTATTTGACAAGGTACAACTAAAATTCATTAATATAAATCATAAAATATTTTACACCAGTGTTGCACAATTTGTACTTAACAATAACTCAAGAAGGGCCTAAAAAAAGAAAATCAGGGAAAAATTATAAAAACAAGAAAACCTATAAAAGATAAAATTTATGCTTATATGAAAAGTAGGAGCTTGAAACCCCATGAGGTGAGGGAAAACCTAATTTTGCAGAAGTTTGAGGCTTTGTCAACATAGGAGTGAAGAATGTGACAACAATATGGTCATTAAGATTTGAACGTGTCACTTGTGGGAATTGCTCTTGGGTTGGAAGGTTAACACTCCTCACAACCATCCAGCTTAGCCCAAATTTACAATTTTTTTTTTGGAATATATATCGTGGCACTTCCTCTCATTTTGAGGATTGTACATCAACAATACATCAATTAGTTGGGGCTTGGGGCAATCAACAATACATTCATTAAGAGGTAAACATGTCACTTGTGAGAATTGGTCCTAGCTGTGGAGGTATAACATTCCTCTTCAATTGCCTGGGCTAGACCCAATTGGTTAAAATTATTTTTGCAAAATATATCTCGAGAAAACCCAGGGAACTTTGCCTCATTCTGAGGATGGCACCCAGGCTTAAGAAAATTCCTTAGGGCCAAATAGAACTATTGTAGGGAGGATAACAATCATTCCACCTAACTAGTGGAGCTATACCCGATTGACATCAGATGTGTTTGTTGTTAGACAACAATGTAGGAATTTTGGAAATGAGTTTTTGGTGTTTTTCGATAATCAGATATTGCTCTTATTTTGCTTGTTTTCCAGTATGCTAGAAAAGAGTAGCCGTTTCTTTTTTGTTTTACTTCAAACTTTAAAGGATCTTAAAAAATAGTTCAATAATGGTAGATGTCCCTTATTACACTAGCCAAACAAAAAAATGTCTTACTAACTTAAAACTTCTCCAGGAGGTCCCACCTTACCAATTTTCAAAAAGGTGCAGTCCAGGAGTCCCATAAGATCTTATCCATCCACTTGACTTTCAATGCCTATTCCACGTTACAAATGAAATACTATTCTACTAGTAAATTGTTCCATAAATAGAGAAATGACTATCAGGGGCTTGTTGGGATTCTAGTTCATTTGAACTTCACACAAGTCTGTTGCTCCCAATATTATTTTCCATGTTTGATGCATCTGTGAGTTTCATTTTCTCCCTTTTGAATGCAAATAATGGAATCTTTACACTCCATTAAATGATGATTTCCTAAATTAATTTCTATCCCATGTTAGAGGAGGTTAGAAGAGAGCTTCTTTATAGGATTAATGATTAAGACTATGTGTCATGTTTTGGTCCCTATACGCGGTGAAACTAAAATATCTTTAGAAGTGAGGGAAGTTGGGGTGAAGTTATGGGCTTGAAGAGAGGGAAGTTGGGATTCCATTGTATTGCATAACTTTTGCACAACACTCGGCAGGGATCTTAATTTTTCCAAGAATCATTGATCTTAATTAGCTCTACGATTATTATTGCATAGATCATCCCATCAATAACATTTACTTTTTTTCTATTGAACTCATTGGACATTCACGTTTTATTTCCATTTGAAATACATATGGGAGACATGGTGATATTGATGCATGATTTAAAACTTTCTTCACTTGTTTTGCATTCAACAGGATTTGGCAATTATGGTTCCAAGTCTTGAGCCAGCAGGAATTGATCTTCTCTTGGTGAAGACAAACATTATCTTTGTTCTTTGGAATATGATCAAAGGATGTCAGGTAACAATTTTTCTTAATGTTGATAGCTATGTTGCTTGTTTCTTTGTTTTTCTGCCACCATGTTCCCTCCTAGTAAATTTTGTGCCTGGAACCCAATAGATGCATCACTGCTCGTAGTGCTCATGAGCATGAGTATTTCAAAGATCTAGGTTTTGTACCCTGATCTATATATTAACTATGGGGATAAAAATATTATTGGCCTATTGTAGCGTAGCAGGCATCATCTCACCAGTAAAATGCTCTTTGGAGACTGGTAAACTAGATGAAAACTTGTATAAGTAACATGATCAAGTATACCATGTTAAAAAAAAAAATTGCCACATTTGTTAAGGATTTTCACCGTTGGTGTCGCTGGATTGTGGTGGTTCTAGTTCTTCAAGACTATTGAACAAAACTTTATTTGGAAATTAAGTTGTTTACGATTGTCAAATATAACTGATCATTTGAAATTTCTTTTCCATCTGTTGTTATTGATGGGGTATTTTATAATATTGTGCAATCTGGTTTTCTATGCCTAATAGCGCGAGTATTTTCTTGTTATGGTGATGTGTAGAGGATATGATATTCAAGAGGCTTTTATGTTGACTTTGATGATAACATCTCAATGGTGATGGAACCCTTGCTTTGAATCATGCAAGGTTCCAATGGTGAACCGTGAAAGAGAACGCTTATTTTGGATTCTAACCACATAACTTTTCTCAAAAGTCCAACCCATAAAAAAAGGTGAAATGTTGTGTATAAATGATGTTTGTTTTTGAGCAAGAAGTCTTGTTAAAATTTGCAATACGATATATATTAGTGACTCTGTTTTAGAAGCACATTTTTTGCTTGGGAGGCATAATTTTTTTGCAGTTATATTTCAAAATTTAAACCTACTTGTTCTTGATGGTTTTACAAAGGCTTTTAGTGACATTGTATTCCTTGTTGAATGAATGCTAGGGGTGTCTTGTTGAGAATAAGGGTATTGTTAGAAAAATATTATATATGACATAGAAATGCAAGACATATAATATGCGAAAAAACACAAACACATAAAACCAGAGAGACACATATATACGTGGTTCACCCAGTTTGGGCTATGTCCACCCCGAACAACCAGTACTTCCTTTCAATTATCCAGAAAAATGAAGAGACACAACCTACAACAGATTCGCTGTAATATCCTCTATTTTCTCTCACAATATATCCTCTCTGTTTCTCACTCTGAGAATACACATCTATTACACAGACTCAATACAATACCCTCATACCAAGAGAGGGGTTGCCTTCCAGGGAAAAAAATCCTAAACTAAACATAAGTTCTACCATCATATCATTCGCCTAATGAACGATCCAGAATGACTAGAAATTACTATACTTTTATAAGGCAATTTTACATCTGTTTTTAGCTTCGGGGACGCTACCCCCAAAACCCCCATTGGGGTACCGCTGGCCCCCGCAAACCCCTGCGGGGGGGACAAGTCCCCCACGCACCCCACCCGCATGGAGGGGTGTACAATATTCCTGGGGTATACATCTGGCTGAAAAGAATACCTCTAAATAATCATGCTCCACACCCAACAAGTATCTTCTATGATATTGATGTCTTTTCTTCAATGGATTTCATGCACCATATGTTTGCATTGATGATGAAGTAACTCTGTGATTATCTTGATCTACATGGATAGCTCATTGTTGGTGTTGTTTGCTCATGGGTATCATTGCATTATTGAGCCTTTTGGATTAATGATGGAGATGCTCCTTGCTCATTGCTTCATGTGATCTTGTGCTTCTTCAGAAGAGGTTGGCTAAGTCGTTGATCATTGTTTTGCCACCATGAATGTTGCATTCTCTTGTTTGTGTAAGAAATTATGCCTGAATTTAGGTTCTTACATTGTTTGATTGGTGATTGACATGTCTTCTTGCTAAATTTGTTTTGGTTATGATCAAGTTGTGTGAAGTTTTAACAATGTTGACCCTCTTAGTTGCTTTGTGGTTAGGTGGATGTTCCCTAAAGAGTTTCTCCTTTGAGTTTAGGTGCATGTTCCCTAAAGTGATTGGATTTCACTACCTTAAATACAAACCTTATGCAATCATTGAATTCTCTTGTTTTGATCATCAATGTCTTGCTTGCACTTGATTGCTTATAACTAGGTGTAAAATTCCAAACAAGGGAACTTCCCATTTGACTAGAAATTTCTAAGTTTTTCAGTGAATATTTTAGCTAGAAATTTTGTTAAACACTTCATATAGATGCTGCTATAGGTGTTACCTTATGATAGTGAATCATTGAAACCCAAAAAGAGTTCAATCTAATATATTCATTACTTAGAAACTTACATACAGCTGATACATATAATTTTGACCACCAACTCAACACAATATTACAAGGAAATAGATTCTAGAAGCACAATTTCTTGTATTTGACAGCAACAAGATTTACAAGCCTCCAATCCTACCAAGATTACATGCACAACATGTAGTGAAACTTATCTAGGGCTCCTAATTGATACACAAAATTTCTTCACACTTGTTCCTTATGTTAACTATTCCCAAAGGGTCTATATATCCTCCACGCAATAGTGTAGATCATAGCTACGTCTAGTTGTGGTAATACAACTTACAAAAGTCTCAAAGTCTCAAATTAACCTGTAAATTTATTCCTAGACTTTATTGTTTTACTTTGTACATGGGTGGTACTTAATTGAATAATCATTTGTGTTTTTATTTTAAAATTACATTGGAATTTATGCAGTATATTTTACGTTATGAGTAGAGTCAATAGTGTCTCAAAAGGGTGACGTATTAGCATGATCTTCAAAAATCCTATTATAGGTGTCTTCCCTTTACCTCTGCCTCCCCATTGGTGCCTTATTCCCTCCTCATTATCAGATGTGTGTTTAGATCTAGGCATAGGCTGCACATATTTAATCCAGAAGTTGAGCGGGATGTTGCTTCATACCTTTTTAATTTTTTTGTTGAGGCCTAGGGTTAGCACATGCAGGGCTTGGTGCATGGGTTCAAGCTGTTAGGGGAGATTCCATTGATAAGGGATCAATAGGATAGCCAAACAAGGATGGGAGGGGGAGAGGGGGGGGGGGGGACACTGTTGCCTATAATATGAATCTTGAGTTTTGGATTATTATGTTTATAATGCACACTTGACATTGTTGCATATTTAGCCTTTCTCCATGGATGGGTAGCATATAGATAGATCTTCAGGTCATACCATTCAAACAAAACCCTCTCAGTTTAGCCTTATTCCTTTTAACAAAGCTAATTTTCAGGCCAACTGTGCTTTTATTTATTTTAAAAATTAGTGGAGGGATCCTTCCACTGTCTCCATGATATATTTCACGAACATTGATGATTTTTGCACTTTTCATCCAGTGAAAATTTAAGGGAAATCCATTTATTCTTATCTCTAGAGCCTACATCAGGTGCTCTATCTTAGGATGGTATCGAGGGTAAACCCAAATTCTTTGGGGCTCGGGGCAATCAACAATACATTGATTAAGAGGTCAACATTTCACTTGTGAGAATTGATCCTGGGTGTGGAGGGTGTTGGGTGTGGAGCTTGGTTATCTTTTGTATTCAAAGGTTTCAACCGAGTGTATACCCTAGGAAGATTGTACATCCCTCCACGCGGGGGGATGTGGGTGGGGACTTGTCCCCCCGCGGGGTCCGGGGAGGCTAATCCCCTCGGGCTGGGGGGTTCGGGGGCCAGCGGTCCCCCGACAGGGATTCGGGGGAAGTGCCCCTGAAGCTAAAAATAAATGTCAAATTGCCTTGAAAAAATATATTAATTTCTAGTCAATTTGGGCCATTCATTTAGGCGGATGATATGACGGTAGAAGTTATGTTTAATTTACTGTTTTTTGCCCTAGAAGGAAACCCATCACTATATATGAGGGAAGTGTATTTCGTCTATGTGTATCTATATTCTGAGTGAGGAAGAGAGAGGAGATTAAGAGCGAAGAGGGAGTTGTAGTGGATTTGATGTAGGTTGTATCTCTTCAGTTTGTTGGATAATATAAAAAGAAGGATTGGTTGTTTCTTCGTGGATGTAGCCCAAACTGGGTGAACCACGCGTATCTGTGTCTCTCTTATTTTATGTGTTTTCTGTGTTTATATTTATGCAATATTTTATGTGTTCCATTGCTTTGTAATATATAATTTTATAACAGAAGGATAACATTCCTCCTCAATTACATGGGCTAGACCCAATTGACTAAAATTCATTGCAAAATATATCCCAAGAAAACCCAGGGAACTTTTCCTCATTCTGAGTATGGCACTCAGGCTTAAGAAAATTCCTTAGCGCTAAAGGCCATAACAACATGTCATTGGTAGGAATAGAACCATTGTAGGGAGGATAACAATTATTCCACCTAACTAGTGGAGCTATACTCAATTGACATCAGATGTGTTTGCAATTAGAAAAGGTGTAGGAATTTTGTTAATGAGTTTTTTGGTTTTTTTGGAGAGTCAGAGATTGCTCTTATTTTCGCTGTTTTCTAGTATGTTGGAAAAGAGCAGCCATTTCTTTTTCCTTTTTACTTGAAACTTTAAAGGATCTTAAAAAATAGTTCAATAATGGTAGATGGCCCTTAGTATGTTAGCCAAACAAAAAAAAGTCATACTAACTTAAAACTTCTCCAGGAGGTCCCACCTTACTGATTTTCAAAATGGTGCAGTCCAGGAGTCCTAGAAGAGCTTATCCACCCACTTGACTTTCAATGCCTGTTCCAAGTGACAAATGAAATACTATTCTACTAGTAAATTATTCCATAAATAGAGCAATGACTATGAGGGAATTGTTGGGATTCTAGTTCATTTGAACTTCACATAAGTCTGTTGCTCCCAGTATTATTTTCCATGTTTGATGCATCTGTGAGTTGCATTTTCTCCCTTTTGAATGCAAATAATGGAAATTTTGCACTACATTAAATGATGATTTCCTAAATTAATTTCCAATCCCCTGTTAGAGAAGGTTAGAAGAGGGCTTCTTGATAGGATTAATGGTTAAGACTATGTGCCATGTTTTGGGCCTTATACAAGGTGAAACTACAACATGTTTAAAAGTGAGTGAAGTTGGGGTGAAGTTATGGGCTTGAAGAGAGGGAAGTTGGGGATCCTTTGTATTGCATAACTTTTGCAGAGCACTTGGCAAGGATCTTAATTTGGCCAAGAATCATTGATCTTAATTAGCTCTACGATTATTCTTGCATAGATCATCCCATCAATAACATTTACTTTTTTTCTATTGAACTTAGTGAACATTCAATTTTTATTTCCATTTGAAAGACATATGGGATATGCGGTAGCTCATTTGGCACAACTAAAATGTCAAAGACAAGAGAGAATCATTTTGTTATTTCTTTTGATGTTTCACCAGAAATAGTGAAGTCACTAAAATAAGAGATAATTGTAGTGAATATTGGCATTTCAGCACTGCTGAAACAAAAAAAGTTATTCAAAGATCTCTGCCTGACTATTCATTGATGAGGAAGCAGAGGTTTCTTTAGATGATGACTTGTTTATAGATGATAATGATGAATGTGATAAAAACATTGAAGGAGAATAAAAATCAGGTAGATTTATAGACGATAAGATAGATCCAACAGTAGGATCTACTTGATCTCAAGGTGATCCAGTTGACATAATGGTGATCTATAGGAGGTCCTTATTTACACAGTCACCACTAGCTAAAGAGTGGAATCGTTGGGCTCATTCTTGTCTGGCATATGACTATGATGGAGTGGAATTTGAGATATTTTAGGAAGTGCTAATGCTTCTGTAGATAACAATATTGGATCTCATACAAGATCTTTGGATGACATGTCTAGTGAAAACATGTTTGCCCAATATGCATGCACTAGACTTGCATTGTTTTGTGAAGCCAGTTTCCTTCTCGAACAATGCCACTGACATCAAGCAATCAAGTAGGACATCCGTGGAAGCATCTATTATTGATAATTGCATTAACGAAAAACTTAATATGAAATATTATATGAAGCCAGTGAACAGAAGAAAGCAACCACTGGGTAAACCAATTTTCGCAAGTGGCTCAGTAGGTGAATTGCGATTGCTTATTATTGGAAAAAAAAGCTAAATTTTTTAAATCCATGATTTGGGTTTTGCGTAGAAAGGCCCTACTTGACTTCAACACGGAAACTTTCGAGAAATTCAAAGTGGTTTCACATATTTTCTGAGTTCTTTCAAACACTAGTTTTCATAAACATGCCCTGCAAACTATGTATGATAACTAGAATTCAATTAGTCTTTTCGATTTTGAGCAAAGGGAAAAGTGGAAAGTCAACAAGCAAAATTGTGTACAAACAAGATGAACAAATTTCACATGGGACAAGATTTGACTTGGCACTGATATTGTGAAAGGAACCTAAGTCATCAAAAACTCTGATTTTGGCATGTCTTTAACCTCACAGATAAACTCAGCTTTAATTCATGTTGGAAATTATTGTAAATGATACTAGAGCACCGTCATCTGCATTATCTTTAGGGTTTGATGTTAATGTGAGAGGAATTTCTTCAGAAGTGTCATCTAGGAAAATGAGCCTGGTCCTTGTTTTACCTATGCTGGAATTTGGTAGACCTTTAACGAAGGGATAACTGAGCATCCGTGCAAATTCTGGGAAATCTAAGTAGCGTTCAAGTTTCAAAATCGATGGCTCGTGATAATAGTGTTCTAAATCAATGGAAGCCTAGCAGCACAAACCACATGGGATTTATGTGAAGAAGTGCCTCTGGGGTTGGTTTTTCCCAAACCACTTATCAAAAGATCAAAGCTCAATATTTACTATGGCATTACTCATCCTTATTTCCCAAAACCACTAGAGGTACTCCTGCAAATAGTTTTTGGTTTTGATAAGTGACATAGGCGTGAAAACAGTTGGGACGCATGGCGATATTCACCCTCAAGCACAGAGACTTGGGTCCACAAATTAAATGTGTATACCTAAAGACCAAGAGTTTATTTTAGAGACTAAGGTATATATATCTATATCTATATATATTATATATATATATATAGTATATATATATATATATATATAATAGTTTCAAATAATTTCAAACAAGAAATAGTTTATAATTGTTATGAAAGCAATTTATTAACTGTTTTGAGAAATCAATTTCTAACACTGATTCAATAGTTAATCAAAGAGGGGCCGAATTTTGGAGAACCTGGAGACAACACTATTTTGTACTTAATGTATTGATGATTAATAAAAGAATCAAGAGTTTCCATACATGCTCCGTACGATTTTGTTATTTCTCAATTGTGTGTCATTTCTGTTTATTCATCTTTTTAAATATGGTAATGAAGCAACTGGTCTTTATTAACTGGTGTAAATGAAGTTAAAATCCTTAAATGCACTCCCATATTTAAAAACTCTTTTCATATGATTCCTCTAGATTACAGAGAATAGTTCATATTAAACACAACATATTATCTTTAATTTCCTTACATATTCTTCTGATCACATTCATATTCAGCATCTCATGGCATTTTGAAACTTTCCAAGTCATCTAAATATTGAGAACTTAAGTTCAAGTCCTTCAGACTCTTAAAATAAGGAATTGAACAGAGATACAAGTGACAAGCATAATAAATTATTAATGTCTTAGGCACAATTTCTACATTGCCAAGAAATTCGTTTCCTAAGGGACAACAGGAGACATGGTGATATTGATGCATGATTTAAAACTTTCTTCACTTGTTTTGCATTCAACAGGATTTGGAAACTTTGGTTCTAGGTCTTGAGCTAGCAAGATGTTGGAAATATTGAGAGGGGGGGACTGAATCAATATTTCTTTTCAATTGTTATTTTTACCAGTTAGAACACAAAATGAGAAATAGGAATAAATGCTTTTATTAATATGATATTTATAATAAATCAGGTACAATATATATAAGGCTCCAATCTATTGCCAAGCACCAATTTGGTCATTTGTGAGGCTCCAATGTCTAGGGCTCCAACCCTATCTTCTCAAGGCACCAACCTTGTGTTTAGGGGCACCAACTCAAAGGACACCAATCCTTCCAATTCTGAGGCACCAACCCCAAGGGATCTGGCCCTATAGTTTTGTTTTGTCAAGAAATGTTGTGATTTTATTGCATTGCTCTCAAAATCTTCTTCATTATGTTTTTCCAATCTATAACTTCACTGCTACATCAATGACAACCTATCTTCAAATGCTGGTGCTGTCTACTACTCCCTTCAAATGATGACAGATGAAACTTTATTTCCTTTCACAGAACTGTTCTTCAAAATTACGTTATGTACTTCTTCCTTCAACTAATTTTATCACAGGTCTGAGCCTTTTTAAAGATTAAGCCAATCAACATAATTTTTTTACCTTCATCTTCCATTGGCCCTTCAACTTCCTCTGTGCTCACTCTACCTTCGGCTTTTTTTCTACCGCTCACTCAACCTTTGTCTTCCTTTCTTACATTCGCTTAACCTTCCAACTTCCTTTGTTCCTTCAAGTTCACGAGTTGTGAAATTTTACCTCTTCTCTGTGATAGATTCCCGAGATACGTTACCCATATTGAGGTCCCACATGCCACGTCATCACCTTTAATTACAATTGCAACTTCCAAAGGTCTTCTCATAACATAGTCGATCCCCTATCGCTGACGGAGCGGATGCAATATGATCTTAAGCAATTGTTAATAAACCCATCAAGTCCACAACGTTATCACAACTGATGGTTTGCGGGACTTCGACTGGAACATGGATAAAAAACAACCTTAACTCCCATAGTTGACCGTGATCTAAGTGTTGACTATGAGATCGATGGCTAGGATTCAGTGCAGGACTTCAACCACGTTCAATGAAGTCCGTACTTTCCTACCCCCACTCTTCTGATAAGAAGTCCATTGTTTCTCCTATGACTTCCCTCTACTCTTTCACTTTTCATATAGTTTTCTTCTTTACTCTTTGGATTCTTTCTCCTATTGCTTTATTGGATTTACTACGTCATTTCCTATTCAATTTTTGCTCAATTTTTGTTCAATTACTAATCAATTAGGTCCTCCATCTCACTATATCATCATATATCAAACTTTCATCACTATTGTCATTATGATCAATGGGCATGAATGGGAAATCATGTATCAAAGAATTTGCCATCACAAACACTGCTATATTGACATCAATGACAACCTAGATTAACAATCCCCCCCTCTTTCATTGATGGAAATATTCTTCTTCTCTCCCACTTTGACATCAATGGCAAAGGAGTGCACAAGGACTCCCCCTGTCATGCAACATATTTATGAATCAACTTAATGTGATGCTAGAGAAACAACCCCCATCTTTTGGCGAAGATATTCAAATGCTTCTCGAGGAAGAGGTTTGTGAAAATATTAGCTATGTGCTCCTTAGTATTGATATATTCAAAGATGATGTTTTTTTCAACTACTTGTTCACGAAGGAAGTGATACTTGATTGGTATATGTTTGGTCTTTGAGTGCATCACTGGATTTTTGCTAAGACTTATAGCACTTGTGTTGTCACAATAGATGGTGATTGGTTGATTTGTACCTATTTTGACATATTTTAGAGCTTCCTTCATCCATAATATTTGAGTACAACGATATGCAGGAGCTATATACTCGGCTTCAGCTATAGATAGTGATATGGATGTTTGTTTTTTGCTGAGCCAAGATACTAGACGATCTCCCGGGAAGAATGCATTTCCACTAGTACTGTTTCGATCATCGACACTTCCGGCCCAATCACCATCAGTGTATGCAGTCATAGTAAGAGTTGAGCTCTTAGGGTACTAAAGACTGAAATTAGGAGTTCCTTTCAAGTATCTGGGAATTATTTTAACAGCCAACAAATGGGATTGTTTAGGAGCTGATTGAAATCTTCCCACCATTCCTACTGCTTGCACAATGTCAGGTCTCGTAGAAGTAAAGTATACGAGGGCTCCAATTATTGACCTGTAATGAGTTGCATCTATCAAAGGAGAGTCATCATCTTTGCTTAATTTTCAATCTGTGGTCATAGGTGTGCTCATGGGTGCACATTCTTCCATTCCATATCTTTTAAGCATGTCTTTAAGATATTTTTTCTTGAGATATGAACATGCCTAACGTGGTTTGAGATACGTGTAGTCCAAGGAAGTAAGATAACTCTCCTATCATTGACATATCGAACTCTTTTAACATATTTTGAGCAAACTCTTGGCTCATCCCTTAATTATTACTAGCAAAAATCAAATCATCAACATAGACAAGAGTGACTAGTAACTTATCCTCATCCATCTTTATGTAGAGATTACTTCCTGCCACCTCCTTCTTGAAGCCTTGTTGTTGTAGATAGTGATCCAATCTTGTGTACCAAGCTCTAGGAGCTTGTTTCAACCCATGTAATTCCTTTTTCAACTTACAAGCAAAGTCTTTTCCTTCTACTAGATTAAACCCTTTTGGTTGCTCCATGTAGAATATCTAAGGAATATCCCTTCATCATCCCGAGAATAAAATTTTCCTAGTGTTCCATCATTGATTTTTATGAAGCACTTGCATCCAAAAATCTTGAAGTATTTTACGGAAGCAAGTATCCTTTTACATAATTCATAAGGAGCCTTCTCATTATTTGGTCTTAGTTGAGTTTGATTCAAGGTATAAACTGTTGTCCCGATTACTTCTCTCCAGAATTTTGGCTGCAAGTCAGCTACTATGAACATTGTTCTTTCCATTTCTTGAACTATTCAGTTTCTTCTTTCAACTACCCCATTTTTCTTGGGTGTTCTGCTAGCAAAGAGTTCTCTTTCGATTCCATGTACTTTACAAAATTAATCAAATTCTTTTGATGTGAATTGTCCCACTCTATTCGTTCTAAGACATTTAATCTTAGAATCCTTTTCATTTTCTACAAGAGCTTTAAGATTCTTAAAACACTCAAATGCTTTGGATTTATATTTTATGAAATATACCCACATCATTCTAGTATAGTCATCAACAAGTAAATCAAAGTTCCTTTCTCCTTGGAGTGTTGGAGTTCTAGTTGGTCCACATAAATCAACATGGATGATCTCCAAAGGTTTTGATGTAGAAAACTTCTTGGTCTTGTGGCTGGCTCTAGTTTGCTTTCCATGTTGACATGGAACACATACTCCTTGATTTGGCTTGAATATCTTTGTGATGTCTCATACTGTATTAATCTTGCTGATATTGATCAAGTTATCAAAACTTGTATGTCCAACTCGCTTGTGCCAAAACCAACTTTCATCTGTTTGACTTAAGTAACATTTATCTTCTTGAATTTTGTTCAGAATGTAGATGTTATCTAATGTTCTAACTCCTTTCGCCACAAGTTCCCTTGAGGAAGAGTTTCTTATGTCACAATATTTAGTGCTAAAGACAACATTATGTCCTTGGTCACATATTTGGCTAACACTCAGGATATTGTGTTTGAGCCCGTTTACTAGCAAAGCATTTTGAGCTTTTCCTTTTCCATTAATAAGGGTAACAGTTCCTTTTCCAGAAATTTTGGCAGATCCACTTCCAAAGGATACATTTCCTTCCTTTTTGTTCAATGAGACAAACTTCCATTTGTCCCCTGTCATTGCTGAGCATTGGAAAAGATATGTATTTACCATTTATTTCTTTATCTTTTCTTTTGAATCACAACTCCTTTACATTCTAAGATGGTAATATGTTAAAGAATCATGATAGAATTAAGGAGATTTGTGATTGATACAAAGTAACTAATTATTATCTTTTTTCTGTACAGAAAGTGAAGGAAATAGAAAATCACTATTCGAGAGGAAAAGACAAAGCAGAAGTAATTGTTTTCCCTTTGATAGGAAACCGTATCCAGACGAGGAGATCAAGATCAGAGCGCATGGACCAGGAGAAGGAAGAGAAAACGTGGCATCAACACAAGAAGACAAAACAATAACTGGAGATCAAAGATAAAGCGAATCCCTCAGGATCCTTTGGTCTTAAGGGGTTGCTGCTTCAAGACTTATTGGTACTCTTGATACTTCCTCCTGGCCATTATAAAAAGGGACAACACTGGTAGCCCAAGCGGTGGATATTATTGTCAATTTGTAGAACTTACTATTGCAATCTTAACTTTGATCATCGACTCTCTTTGAAGAGCGATTGATGTAACTCTGCCATTTATGATTAATATATAACTTAATTGTTGTTCCATTATGTAATCCTGGAGTAAACGCAACAATGCTTCCTTGGTGGCTAAGGGCCTAGCCCTATTGGATCCACTTGCTTCTTATATCACTATTTTACAATTACAGTCGTGTGTGGTTTGATTTCCTTTGCATTTCCTTAGTTCGCTTTATTCAGTAATCTTCTGTTTCTGAACATTCCACTGAATTACTCTGTAATATCGAAATTGTAATTGGATAGCAAGATTATTATCCACAACTTAAGATGTCATGCTGTTCATTCTGAAATAATATTGCACTATCTAAGTCAGATTCTGCTATTCATTTACAGTTGCGATTTTTGTCCATTTACAATTGCAATTGTTGTTTAGTTAACTACGGTTCGCTTACAGTTGTGATTGTTGTTCATTTGACTATTGTTCCATTATAATTTCAATTGCCCTTCCTTTATGACTGTGGTTAGTTTCCATTATGCTAGAATAAGATTACTGATTCAATTACTCTATATTCCCTGTGTGTTTACACTTAATAAGGTTTGTTGTTCCTTTATTATTTAAATATTGTTGTTCAATTCCTTTATTAGTTGAAGGTTTCTATTCAATTCATTTTGGTTAAGATTGCTGCTCCATTCAGTTCTGTAGATTAAATCTTTGTTATTTGACTTTTTCAATAGATTTAGTTGTTGTTCCTTTTCTACTGATTGAATTGTTATTTCCAGTATTTGTTTTAGTGTGGATCAAAAGATCTACAACTGTAATGAACATTGACTACTGTTGTCTAAGTTCTCAGATTGGAGACCTTGTCTGTGCTTGATTTCCATTTATATCAGTTTACAGAGGAAAGAGTTATCATTACTGCATCCTTGACTGATGATTGTTGTAGTTACTTGAGTGAATTATTTAGTTATAGAGCATTTAAGTTTCTTGCCATTACAATTAGATTTTGTTTCCAGCATTCATTTACTTTTGTAAGCACTATACTAAAAACATTACTCTTGAACAAGTGACCACCTCAAATTGAGTACACTCTTGAGATAAAAAAATCGTGCTTGGATTTATAATTAATGTGAAGATAAATAGGGGTTAAAAAGACACCTTTTTATCACTCAACATTTTGGCACCGTTGCCGGGGAGAGTGTCACCATTTGTTTCTTTTGAAAAGAGAGTAGTGTGAGTATCTGCTAGGAGAGATTTGGGTTTTAAAATGAAAGGTAAGAACCTGCGTACAAAGCATGTAACAGCCCTTCTCCCCCGCCCTCTTTCCTACAGATTTGTTGATTATTTTGGGTAGAAATAAGTATTTGATTTGTGTGCATGACTAAGTAGAAAAATCCTGAAAAGAATCCAAAACCACTACCCAAACCTGATAAAGCTAAGGGACTGATGACCACCCTTGGTTGATCGACCTTTATAGATGATATCATTAAAAAAGCAGAATCTCAGCTGTCAGTAGGCTCTAGAAAAGTTGCTTCTAGACAACCTACTAGTTCCCTTCGGGCCACAGAATCACCATCTATAACCTTTGCTGAGGTGTAGAGCCAAATAGAGGAGCAAGATTTTTAATAAATTGAGAATTATTGCCCAAAATAATTATAAAAAGGGAACATTAGTAATCTCTTTGAAGGAGGAGGAGAAATAGGGGAAACTAAAGAACCAAGATCTCCTCTTGGAATAGTTCAGCCACTAAGCAGCTCAGATAAGGGAAGTGATGTCAAAATCATCCAGAACAAAGTTGAAGAACCTAAAAAGCTAAGATCCCCCCAGACATTTGTTCAACAAGGAACTCTTATCATCCCAGACAAAGGAAGTCTTGTCAAGGTCATTCCTGCTTCTTCTAACCAGCCTAGGAATACCTCCCTAGAAATCTTAGAGGGATATTGGCACATATTTGACCAAATGGCCTAGAACCAACAAATACCCCAAACCTCCACACTGCAATATCCCATTGTAGATACTAAAGTTTATGCACCTATGAAGGTCATTCCTCTCCAACATATTCCTACATTCCATGGCCTAATATTGGAAGATCCATGCGCATTTTTGTTTGAATTTGATGTACTGTGCTGGGGGATGACTATACCAACAATCCCCAAAAGCTAAAATTATTTCCCTCCACATTAAAAGGAGCATCTTTACGATGGTTTATGGGGTTAGGTGGAGGTGTTATAAATGACTAGGATCAGATGAAAGGTGCTATTCTAAAGACATATCAGGATTATTGTAGGCCTAGAGAATTAAAGGATGAAATATTTCAGATGGTAGCCAGACCTAATGAGACACTAGAAGAGTATGTTGAACGTTTTCAATATAATCTTCAGATATCTCCTTATGCATAATTACCCTTACCTGACAATGTATTAAAAACAACATTAATTAAAGGGATGAAGGAACAATGGGTTGAAATTTTTTTTGCTGACATTATTGATTTATGTATCAGGAGTTCCAGAGGTAGTACAAGGCTAAAACCAGTGGAACGTGACATGCTCACAAGGGACAACAAGATCTCTGGTGGAGGAGTAACCCACGCAGAAATTGGGAATTTACTGGAGAATTTCAAAAATGATATATTGTGGACTCTGACAACACAACTCGATATTATGCAAGCTAAATAGAAACAAGTAGAAGCAAAGAAAAACTTGGCAATATTTTTCCCTAGATGTAGAAAGAAACACAACCATAAAGAGTGCCCACTGGAATTCAAGTCTGTGCTATTTGTACAAAAGATCACTCCATAGAGAATTGCCCCTCACTCCTAGGTTTGATAGCAGTGTACAAAGAAGCGGAAGAAGAATCAGAACCAGTGTACCTACTCAATCAACCCCGTCAATGACAGCCACAAAAACTAGGTATGTCCTTCGATCCATCTTCTTCTTTCCAGCCTCCGCAATATCATGCTCAACAATATAATACAATGTGGCAAAATTAGCCTCCGTTTTCAAACTGGTCACAACAACCATTTCCTTCATCACCATGGCCAAATCAAACAAGCCAAACTAATTGGCCAAATTTTCCTTACTCTCCACCATATTGGGAAAACAACGCATATCCAACACAATGGTCCCCTCCCACTTCGCAGAGTCAATCCTGGCAGTCAAACTAGCAAAGACCGATGAATCGGCCTGCTGGAACTATCCCTCTCCCTCAACCCACATTGCCGGCGCCATATACACTACAGCAAAATCCCCAGTCCAACTTAAGGCTACAACTTCCAGCCCAACACAACTCGAGCCCTAATAATAGACTAGTTCAGTCTGTTCAGATAATCGAAACACGAGAACTAGAAACTGATGTAAGGGAGTGCAACGACCTTCAATTAAGGTCTGGGCACATAATAGAAACTAAGGGAGATAAAAATGCTCAAGTTGAAAATCAGTTACTCGTAGAACAACCACTACGAGAAGAGGATATGGTCAGACAACAAACTCATGACCAAGCAACCATGTCTTCTCCCCCATTCCTAGAACGATTAATCATACCACACCCTATAGAACATCTTGACTTTGATCTTCTGGGAGAACTAAGAAATTTATGTATAAAAATCCCACTCCTCCAAGCTATCTAAGATATCCCAATATATGCAAAAACCATCAAAGGGTTATGTATAAGAAAGCCAAAGAGGAGAATAACAACTAACCAAACCATCCAAATAGTTGGCACCCTATTTGATCTGTTATCAGGAAGAGAAGCACCTGTCAAATATGAAGACCCAGGGAATCCTATAGTGATAGTGCAAATCAATGGAAAAACCTTTTCAAATGCCCTAGTTGATTTAGGGGCTGCAATTAATATTTTAACAACCACCACTTGTAAAAAACTTGGCATTACATCAATGGAACCAACCTCCACCTTATTGGAACTGGCTGACCGATCAGTGGTTAGGCCAGAAGGTACACTACACTATGTAATGGTATCCATAGATTCCGCGGAATACCCTGCCAACTTTTTGATAATCAACCCCAAAAAACAACTCGATGGACACCCTTTAATCTTAGGTAGACCTTGGCTTGTGACTGTTGATGCTTACATTGGCTGTCGGCAAGGTAGTATGACTATAACTAGAGGGATTAATATCAAGAATCTAGCTCTATACCCTCTAGCCCAGCCAAGTTTGACAATAATGAAAACTAACAAACAACCTTTATCATACCTCATAGAAAACATTAGGTCCCCATTAGCCATGGAAGATGCTCTCGATTTTAAAGACCAAATAGAGGATGACGTTATTAACAACTTCATTAACCAATCTAAATCCATATCCCATGTACAATGTCACATGATAAATGAAGCATTTGACAATGAACTAGAAGAAGATCCCCTCAAAGACACTCATGATCAATAAATACCCACTACCTCTGTTTCAAATAGAAAAACTATAGAGATTGAGCCAGGAAAAACCTTGAACATTAACAAAAACCTGACTCCTGCACAAGAAGAAAAGTTGGTCCAAATGCTGAGAAAATATAAGGAAGTTTTTGCATGGGATTATCCAGACATGAAGGGAATTGATCCCTAGCTGTGTACACACCACATTTATACAAAAAAGGATGCTAGACCCATTCGCCAACCCCAACAGAGACTCAATGCTCACCTGAAAGATATTATGAAAGCTGAATTACAAAAACTTTGGATGTAAACTGTATTTATCCAATCTCTAATAGAAAGTGGGTCTCTCCACTAGTAGTGGTGCTAAAGAAGAATGGAAAATGGAGGATTTGTGTAGATTATAGAGAATTAAACAAAGCAACCCAGAAAGACCACTTTCCTCTTCCATTCATTGATCAGGTATTAGACACATTAGCAGGAAAGAAATTCTTTTCTTTCTTGGATGGCTTCAGTGGATACAATCAGATACAGATTGCCGCTCAAGACCAATGAAAAATGACTTTTACCTGTCCTTGGGGAACATTTGTTTACAGAGTCCTACCCTTTGGCCTATGCAATGCCCCTGCCACATTTCAGAGGGCCATCCTTAGCATCTTTTCAGATTTAATAAATGAAGGGCTCAAAGTATACATGGATGATTTCACACCATTTGGAGATGACTTTTAGCCAGCACTAGACACATTGGAAAAGGTGTTGCAACGATGTATTGCCACCAGGCTCTGCTTGAGCCATGGAAATTGCTATATGATGATGACCGAAGGGCTCATCCTCGGTCATTATATCTCAATGGCTGGAATATAGGTAGATTTTGCCAAAATTCAAATAATTTTGTTAATACCTACTCCTACCAGACAGACAGAGGTACACAATTTTTCTAGGATTTTCTGGTTATTAAAGGAGATTCATAGAGCATTTTTCTCAAATAGTTGCCCCTCTATACACACTGACAGGGAATGTTGATTTTATTTGGATAGGTAAATGCGACTGTGCTTTTGAGGATCTAAAAAAGCTTGTGTCAATAGCCCCAGTGCTTAGAGGCCCAAATTGGGACCTGCCATTTCAAATTTCATCGGATCCTTTAGACACAACTATTGGAAAAGTCCTTGGGCAGGAAGAAGACAAAAAACCATATGTAATCTATTATATTAGCAAGAATTTGTCTCCTACTGAGCTAAACTATACCGTAAATGAAAAAGAGTTTTTAGCTGTAATATATGCTGTTAATAAATTTAGGCATTATATCACTGGATATCTTGTTGTTTTATATACAAATACTTTGCCATAAAATACTTAGCAAATAAACTTGTTACAAATAGTAGAGTAACAAGATGGTTGATTTTATTGCAGGAATTTGACATCACAATAAAAGATAGACCTAGGAAAGAGAATCCTGTAGCTGATTTTCTCTCACGAAAGGCGAAGCTAGCGGACACAACATCAGTCAAAGATCAATTCCTAGATGAACATTTGTTTGTGGTTACTGTCAAGACACCTTGTTATGATGATGTTGCAAATTATTTAGTAGTAGGAAAATTACCAAAGCATCTAACCCCCAATGAATGAAAATAGATTGTGCAACGTAGTACCCAATTTTCTTGGATTCGGGGCTACCTATTTCATACAAGGGAAAATATGCACATCAGAAGATGCGTTCGTGAAGATGAAATATTTGACATTCTGAAAGCTTGTCATGATAGACCATGTGGCAGACATTTCACATATTGAAGGACTGGTCATAAGGTTTTGCAAACAAGTTATTACTGGCCCACAATCTTTAAAGATGCTAATAAATTTGTTTAAGCATGTGACAATTGCCAAAGAGCCGGACACCCTGGACAGTTCGACAAAATGCCTTTAAACCCACAGTTAGTAATCGAACCATTTGGGTGTTGGGTGCTTGATTTTGTTGGTCCAATCAACCCATCATCAAATCAGAAAACATATATTCTAGTAGCAACATAGTATGCTACAAAATGAGTTGAAGCAGAGGCACTTCCAAGAGCTACAGAGGACTCTGTGATTCATTTCCTGTTCCAAATATTTGTGCGATATGGCCTCTCAAGGGACATAATCACAGACAGAGGACCGCGGTTTGTAGGTAATAAAATCACTACAACATTAAGAAATTATCACATTCAACACAAAATTACCACTTCATATCACCCACAAGCAAATGGCCAAGTAGAGAGTACAAATAAGGTGATAGAGGAAATACTTACAAAAATAGTTGCATCACACAGAGGCGACTGGGCTTCAAGATTACCTGAAGCCTTGTGGGCATACCGAACAATGTGGAGAAACACCACCGACTATTCACCATATCAGCTAGTATTTGGAAAAAAACCCATCTTTCCAATAGAATTTGAAATACAAACATTAAGAACAGCATAGGGGATCAGTGTGAATTTAAATGAAGCCCAAACTAACAGATTACAACAAATTAATGAGCTAGATGAAATCAGGCCCTCGGTTCTTCAACACACTACAATATTCAAGAGAAAAGAGAAAAATGGCATGACACCCTGATCAAAAAGAAAATCTTCCACGAAGGAGATTGGGCACTCCTACATGACTCCAAGTTTTAGGATTTTCCGGGAAAACTTCAGACCCGATGGCTTGGACCGTATGAATTACAGAAAGTGCATGACAATGGCACCATTACTTTGACTACGATTGATGGATCTGGACATACTTTAAAGCAAATGGCCACCGAGTGCGATTGTACCATAAACCGCTTATTCGGGAATCCTTTTACCAGCAGCTCTGGGAAGATTATGATTTGTAGATTATTGCTAAGGACAATAATTCTTTCTTGACATTGGTTCACTAAATAATTCCATTGTTCTTAATTTTGTACATAAGTTTTTCTTTTCTGCTTGTATAAACCACTTTCTGTACAAATTTTTGCATCTTTTTTTATGTTTTTTTGTTGTTCCTTTCCGAAGGAACAACACTTTCACATTTTTGTTGTTCCTTTCTGAAGGAACAACACTTCCACATTTTTGTTGTTCCTTTTCGAAGGAACAACACTTTCATTTGTTGTTTTTCCTTTCCGAAGGAACAACACTTTTGCATTTTTGTTGTTCCTTTATGAAGGAACAACATTTTTGTTTTTTTGTTGTTCCTTTTCGAAGGAACAACACTTTCGCATTTTGCTATTCCTTCGAAAAGGAACAACATTTCCACATTTTTGTTGTTCCTTTCCGAAGGAACGACACTTTCATTTTTTGTTGTTGTTCCTTTTCGAAGGAACAACACTTCCGCATTTTGTTGTTCCTTTCCAAAGAAACAGCATTTCCAGATTTTTGTTGTTCCTTTCCGAAGGAACAACACTTTCATTTTTTGCTATTCCTTTTCGAAGGAACAACATTTCCTTATTTTTTTGTTCCTTTTCGAAGGAACACCTTTTTCACATATTTTCTATTCCTTTCCGAAGGAACAACACTTTTGTTTTTTGTTGTTCCTTTCTGAAAAAACAACATTTCCACATTTTTGCTGTTCCTTTTCGAAGGGACAACATTTCCGCATTTTTCCGTTCCTTTCCGAAGGAACAACATTTCTTCATTTTTGTTGTTCCTTTCCAAAGGAACAACACTTTAGCATTTTTTTTGTTCCTTTTCGAAGAACAAAGCCTAGGCCCAAGAAAAGAAACAAATGTCCCTTCGAAGAAAACAAATGAAATCAGAAGGTTGTGAAAGGAACAACAAAGGCTACTAAATGTAGTAAAACAACGCAGGCAACAAATAAGGGTCCTAAAAATGGGGATAATCTCAAAAAGAACCCCTCGAACAAAGGATGCAGCCACCCAGACGAAACCCCATAAAATGAAGACCAAAAGAACTCAAACTAAACCCATTATCATTCAAGACCAAAAGGAACAACATGCAACTATTACAAACGCAAAGGCTCAAATAGAAAACACGCCAGTCTATAATAAGGACATTTAGATAGAGGCATTGTCCTCTAGTTTCACAACCGACCGAATAGTTCATGAGAAGGAAACGTAGACTATAGGAACTAGATGTCGTAATAAAGAGATCCAGGTAGATCTCCAACCCAAAAATGTTTTGATGGACAATGACCCTAGGATAGTGAGACTTCAAGAGGATCTGGCATAGGCCCAACAGACCATAGAAAAGCTCACAGAAGTAACTGTTCCTCAGGAGAAATATCAAAAGTTACAGCAACAGGTAAAGAACATCAATGCATTGGAGAGCTGGCCTTCAATAGATGTCAGAGGGCAAAGGAAAAAGTTAAAAAGGTAACCAATAGACTAGACACAATTATGAGTCAAATGGATACTCTCTGTTCTTTATATACCGATGTTCTAGCATGTAGGGAACCTGCCAAAAATTATGCTTTGTTTTTTTATGGAAATGTACTTACAATTAAAAATTAAGGCTGTCAAGGCAGGGGTGCCTATAGAGTTAAAAACTATTAATGATTTTATAAACTGTTGTAAACATTATGGGGTGAAAGTCCAGTGATTGCTATGTGAGTTTTTTTTGCATGATTTTGTGTTGGAGAATGAAATGGAGGAGAACCCTAGTCCTTTTGTGGGTGACATTCAGCTTTAGGCATTCATCTCTTTTGCTGTTAACTAGATAAAGTGGCTTAAAGCCCATAATACCTTTCAGAGACAAGAGAACGGGTTAGATCTTTGGGTAAGGGGCGAGCCGAAAAATCCATTACAACTATGGGATAAGCATAGAAGCTTAATGAGAAGGAAGGGTGTGATCCAGACATTGGGACCCATTCACACAACAGTTGTTTAGCAAGGGGTAGAATGCTTCCTATCCATCAAAGACCTTGCCATAGCAGCAACTAAACTCCAATGGAAGACTTCCAATTAGAATGTTCAGGACAGAGAGCCATTCAATTACGAAAATTTTAAGTTAGTTGTTGGTCGCCTAGTTACCTATAGTAACCTCATCTTGAGAGAAGGCCCGTATTGGCTAGGTTGTAGGTTTCGAAGTCCAATTATCTAGTATCCTGCAGTAGGGTATAAGGCCCTATATGAATTTCCTGAAGGTTAGACAGGGCATATTTTTGAATTTTTAGCCACACATCATGGTTTTAGACCACTGCATGAAAATCCCTCTCTAGCCTATTCCCTAACTGCCTTGCATGTAAATTACAATGTTTTCATGAGGGCATGAAAAAGAGTAAGCAGGAGGGTGTGCTGAGCGTTGGAAAAGGTATGTATTTACCATTTATTTCTTTATATTTTCCTTTGAATCATAACTCCTTTACATTCTAAGATGGTAATATGTTAAAGAATTATGATAGAATTAAGGAGATTTGTGATTGATACGAAGTAACTAATTATTGTATTTTTCTATGCAGAAAGTGAAGGAAATAGAAAATCACTATTCGGGTAGAGAAGACAAAGTAGAAGCAACTGCTGTCCCTTTGAAAGGAAGCCGTATCCAGATGAGGAGATCAATATTGGAGCGCATGGACCAAGAAAAGAAAGAGAAAATGTGGCATCAACACAAGAAGAAAAACGATAACTGGAGATCAAAGATAAAGCGAATCCCTCAAGATCCTTTGATCCTGAGGGATCGCTGCTTCAAGACTTATTGGTACTCTTGATACTTCCACTTGGCCATTATAAAAAGGGACAATGCTGGTAGCCCAGGGAGTGGATATTATTGTCAATTTGTAGAACTTACTATTGTAATATTAACTTTGATCATCGACTCTCTTTGAAGAGCAATCGCTGTAACTCTGCCATTTATGATTAATATATAACTTAGTTGTTGTTCCGTTATCTGATCTTAGAGTAAACGCAGCAGTGCTTCCCTGGTGGCTAAGGGCCTGGCCTTAGTGGATCCACTTGCTTCTTGTATCACTATTTTACAATTACAATCGTGTGTGGTTTGATTTCCTTTGCATTTCCTTAGTTCGTTTTATTTAGTAATATTTTGTTTCTGAACATTTCACTGAATTGCTCTGTTATTTCGAAATTGTAATTGGATAGCAATATTATTATTCACAACTTAAGATGTCATGTTGTTCATTCTGAAACAATATTGCACTGTCTAATTCAGATTCTGTTGTTCATTTACAATTGCGATTGTTGTTCATTTATAGTTGCGATTGTTGTTCAGTTAACTATGGTTCACTTATAGTTGTGATTGTTGTTCATTTGACTATTGTTCCATTATAATTGCAATTACCATTCCTTTATGACTATGGTTAATGTTCATTATGCTAGAATAAGATTACTGATTCAATTACTCTATAGTCGTTGTGTGTTTACACTTAATTAGGTTTGATGTTCCTTTCTTAGTTAAATATTATTGTTCAATTCCTTTATTAGTTGAAGGTTGTTGTTCAATTCATTTCGGTTAAGATTGTTGCTCCATTTAGTTTTGTAGATTAAAGCTTTGTTGTTTGAATTTTTCAATAGATTTAGTTATTGTTCCTTTTCTGCTGATTGAATTGTTATTTCCAATATTTGTTTTGGTGTGGATAAAAATATCTACAACTGTAACAAACATTGACAACTGTTGTCTAAGTTCTCAGATTGGAGACCTTCTCTATGCTTGATTTCCATTTATATTAGTTTACAGAGGAAAGAGTTATCATTACTACATTCTTGATTGATGATTGTTGTAGTTTCTTGAGTGAATGATTTAATTACAGAGCATTTAAGTTTCTTGTCATTACAATTATATTTTGTTTCCAGCATTCATTTACTTTTGTAAGCACTATACTACAAACATTACTCTTGAACAAGTGACCACCTCAGACTGAGTACACTCTTGAGATAAAAAATTGTGCCTGGATTGATAATTAATGTGAAGATAAATAGGGGTTAAAAAGACACATTTGTATCAATCAACAGTCATATGTCTGGAGCACCTACTATCCACAAACCAATGATTTTCATCACTGTGAGCACGTAGAGCTATGCCACATTTATCCATGTTGGGATTCTCATTTTTTACTTTTCTTATTTTGAGGGGGGGAGGGGGGATTTTATTCATTATGTCCATTATCATTACATAATGAGCAAATTGGATCAAATTTGGCCAAGGGATCAAAAGAGTTGTAGGCCTTTATTTTTGCTTTCCCTTTGAGTCCATATGGTTTGTTTGTTTGATCCTTCAATTTTGGTGTTTCATTCTTACGGGCCATGCAATGTTTAGCTTGATGACCAAAATTTTTACAAAAAAAAAAAATGCCCAAAAAAGATAGTTTGGTACTTGTTGTAATAGCCATGATTTGAATCAACATTCTTCCTTGGAGTTACTCTCTCTTCATTGTTTCGATTTGAGATGGGTCTTTGATGAAATAATCTTTCTTATTTTGGGTTGGTAGAAAGTATGTTGGCATAGCTTTTCACATTATTCTTAGTACTTGATGATTCTCCTTTAAAACCTATCCCAGATTTGTCGTGTTGAGGTTTTTTATTATTTAGGATAATGTCAAGTATTTGAGAGCTTTCCCAACCCTTTTTGACTTGCTCCAATTACTTCCTCAGAGATACTATTTTGGCTTCACATTCTTCACAAATTTCTTCTTTTTCTTTTAGCTTATTTTTCAAGAGGTCTTCCCTTCCTTTTGTTTCCTCATTTTCTACCTTGAGAGAGATGATTTTATTTCGTAATTTCTCATTTTATTCAATGGCATTCATTAACAGTTCATCTACATTTCCTTCTAGACATGAATCATCATCATTTCTGAATGCCGTGAATAATACTTCTTGGCTTCGAGCATGGTCATTCTCTTCATCTGATTCATCATTACCTCCTTTGCGGTGAGGGAACTGATTAGTTGATTTCTTTTTTATGACTACAAATTCACCTTCATCAGACTCATCTTTCTTAGAGAATAAATTCTTCTTATTGAGCCCCTTCTTTTTGTATACCATCCTTTTAGAATTTTCCTCACCATCACTATCATGCTTAAGAGGACATTTTGCAGCATAATGACCTATTCTTCCACATTTGAAACAAATAAGAGGATACTTACCTTTTAGCTTAGATCCTTTCTTTAGTATTCATACAACTTGCGCCAATTCAGATTCAACATCGGAGTCATCACTACTGGTATTCCATTCTTTCCCCTTTTTTGATTTTGAGGCCTTGAATGTTTTATCTTTGGAACTTGGGCTTCCTTTTCTCATCCCATAGGAAATGAGGATTCCATGAAGTTCATCCATATTAAGAGTATCTAGGTCCTTCATTTCTACTATAGCACTTACTTTGGAGTCAAATTTGTCTAGGAGAGACCTTAAGACCCTTTGAACAATAATTCTTTCTTCAATGTTTTCTTCCAACCCTTTAAGAGAGTTGACCACTTCAGCTACTCGGAGAAAGTATGTTGCAATATCTTCTTCATCATCCATTTTCAGACTTTCAAATTTCCTTCTGTGAATTTGAAGTTTTGCCTTATTAACAGTCCCCATCATATAAGCTAACTATCTTATCCCATACTTCTTTGGCCAAGTCACAATTCATGACTTTTGTAAATTCAGAATCAATGATTCCATTAGTGATGGAATTTAAGGCTTTTGAATTTGCAATGTAAGATTTCCTTTCATCTTGATCTGTTGGAAGAGTGGAATGAGTTGTGTACTCATTTAAAACTGAATGCCAAACTTCAGGTCTAAGGGACATTAAGTATTAGGACATTCTTTTTTTTTTTTTCCGAAAACCAAAATTTGTGCCATTGAACAGAGGAGGTCTTCCTGACACTTATTGATTTCTCATTGTGACTAAGAATCCTTCTTCTAGATATTAGGTTGATATGAAGAAGTTGGCTTTGATACCAATTGTTGGAAATACTGGGGGGTGAATCAATATTTCTTTTCAATTGTTATTTTTACTAGTTAAATTATTTATATTTAGAACAAAAAATGAGAAATAGGAATAAATTCTTTTATTAATATAATCTTTACAATAAATCAGGTACAATATATATAAGGCTCCAATCTATTGCAAAGCACCAACTTGGTCATTTGTGAGGCTCCAACCTCTAGGGCTCCAACCCTATCTTCTCATGGCACCACCCTTGTGTTTAGGAGCACCAACTCGAAGGACACCAATCCTTCTAATTCTGAGGCACCAACCCCAAGGGCTCCGACCCTATAGTTTTTCTTTGTCAAGAAATGTTGTGATTGTGTTGCACTACTCTCAAAATCTTCTTCACTGTGTTATGTCAATCTATAGCTTCACTTCTACATCAATGGAAACATGTCTTCAAATGTTGGTCTTGTCTACTACTCCCTTCAAACGATGATAGATGGAAATTTATTTCCTTTCACATAATTGTTCTTCAAAATTACGTTTTGTACTTCTTCCATCATCCAATTTTATCACTAGTTTGAGCCTCTTTTAAGATTAACCCAATCAACAAAATGTTTTTAACTTCGTCTTCCACTAGCCTTTTGGCTTCCTCTACGCTCACTCGACCTTCAGCTTTCTTTCTACCATTTGCTTGACCTTTGGCTTCCTTTCTTATGTTCGCTTGACCTTCCAACTTCCTCCACTCCTTCAATTTCATGAGTTGTGAACTGTTACCTCCTCTCTGTGATACATGCCTAAGATACATTACCCATATGGAGGTCCCACATGCCACGTCATCACCTTTAATCACAATTGCAACTTCCGAAGGTCTTCTCATAACATAGTCGATCCCCTACGGCCGACGGAGCGGATGCGATATGATCTTAAGCAGATGTTAATAAAGCTGTTGGGTCCACAACCTTATCGCAATCAGTGATTTGTAGGACTTCGACTGGCACACTGATTAAAAATGGCCTTAACCCTCACAGTTGATCATGATCTAAGGGTTGACTCTGAGATCGACGGCTAGGATTGAGTGCAGGACTTCAGCCACGACAAGGAAGTCCATACTTTCCTACCCCCACTCTTCTGATAGTGGTTGTTCCTGTGACTTCCCTTATCTCTTCCACTTTTCTGATATTTTTCTTCTTTACTCTTTGGCTTCTTTCTCCTGTTACTTTACTGGATCTACTACGTCGTTTGTTGTTCAATTGATGTCCAATTGTTGTTCAATTGCTGATAAATTGACCTCCTATATCATTTGTTGTTCAATTGTTTTTTAATTGTTATTCAATTAATGTTCAATCGACCTCTTGCATCATTTGTTGTTCAATTGACCTCCTGTGTCATTTGTTGTTCAATCGACATCTTGCGTCATTTGTTGTTCAATTGACCCCCTGTGTCATTTGTTGTTCAATTGACGTCCTGCATCATTTGCTGTTCAATTTCTATTCAATCCACTTGGATCCTCCGTGTCATCATATCATCATATATCAAACTTTCATCGCTATGAGAATTATGATCAATGGGCATCAACGGGAAATCATGTATCAAAGAATTTTCCATCACAAACACTACTATATTGACATCAATGACAACTTAGATTAACACATGAATTGATCTTCTCTTGGTGAGAACAAACATTATCTTTGTTCTTTGGAATATGATCAAAGGATGTATGACAACAATTTTTCTTAATGCTGACAACTTTGTTGTTTGTTTCTTTTCTTTTCTGCCACCATGTTTCCTCCCCGAAAATGATGTGCTTAGAGCCCAGTAGATGCATCACTGCTCGTAGTGCTCTGGAGCATGAGTATTTCAAAGATCTAGGTTTTGTACCCTGACCTGTATATTAGCTGTGGGGATAAAAAGATTATTGGCCTGTTGTAGTGTAGCAGGCATCACCTCACTAGTGAGTTGCTCTTTGGAGACTGGTAAACTACATGGAAACCTATATAACTAACATGATCAAGTATACCATGTTTAAAAAAAAATCCACATATTTTTAAGGATTTGCACTATTGGTGAAGCTGGATTGTGGTGGTTCTAGTTCTTCAACACTATTGAACAAAACTTTATTTGGAAATTAAGTTGTTTACGATTTTCAAATATGACTGATCATTTTAAATTCTTTGCCATCTATTGTTATTGACGGGGTATTTTATAATATTGTGCAATTTGGTTTTCTATGCTTTATACCGTGAGTATTTACTTGTTATGGTGATGTGTAGAGGATATGATATTCAAGAGGTTTTTATGCTGGTTTTGATGATAACATCTCAATGGTGATGGAACCCTTTCTTTGAATCATGCAAGGTTCCAATGGTGAACCGTGAAAGAGAACGCTTATTTTGGATTCTAACCACGAAAATTTTCTCAAAAGTTTAGCCCATAGAAAAAGGTGAAATGTTTTATATAAATTATGTTTGTTGATGAGCAAGAAGTCTTGTTAAAATTTGCAATATGATATATACTCATGACTCTATTTCTGAAGCACGTTTTTTGATTGGGAGGCATACTTGTTTTCCAATTATATTTCAAAATTTAAACCTGCTTTCTCTTGATGGTTTTACAAAGGTTTTTAGTGACATTGTATTCCTTGTTGAATGAATGCTAAGGGTGCCTTGTTGAGAATAAGGGTATCTTCTATGATATTGTTGTCTTTTCTTCAATGGATTTCATGCACCATATGTTTACATTGATGATGAAGTAACTTTTTGATTATCTTGATCTACATGGATAGCTCATTGTCGGTGTTGTTTTCTCATGGGTATCATTGTATTATTGAGCTCTTTGGATTATTATGGAGATGATCTGTGCTCGTTCCGTCATGTGATCCTGTGCTTCTTCAGAAGAGGTTGGCTAAGTAGTTGATCATTTTTTTTCTACCACGGATGTAGCATTCTCTTGTTTGTGTAAGAAATTATGCCTAAATTTAGGTTCTTACATTGTTACATTCTGATTGACATGTCTTCTTGCTAAATTTGTTTTGGTTATGATCAAATTGTGTGAAGTTTTAACAATGTTGACCATCTTAGTTTCTTTGTGGTTAGGTTCATGTTCCCTGAAGAGTTTCTCCTTTTAGTTTAGGTGCATGTTCCCTAAAGTGATTGCATTTCACTACCTTAAATACAAACCTTATGCAATCATTGAATGCTCTTGTTTCGATCATCAATGTCTTGCTTGCACTTGATTTCTTATAACTAGGGGTAAAATTCGAAACAAGAAAACTTCCCAATTGACCACAAATTTCAGAGTTTTTAAATGAATATTTCAGCTAGAAATTTTGTCAAACACATCATATAGATGTTGTTGTAGGTGTTATCTTACGATAGTGAAAAAAATAACATACAATTGAAGCCCCAAAATAGTTCAATCTGATATATTCATTGTTGGAAATAATACTGAGAGGGGGGGTGAATCAGTATTATCAAGTCAACTATTCCTTTTCAAAACAAATTATATATGCTACTTCAGTTAGTTAAACCCGTGTATATACGCAACTATGCAGAAGGAAAACCGTGTATACAAAGCAAACTTTTAATTTACTTTATCTTTCTGATGATGATTGTTAATCTGTGTTGCAGAATCAAGTAACCAGTAACCAGAGATAGTAAAACAGAACAGAAAGACAATCACGCACAAGAACACAAGATATAAGGTGGAAACCCAATGTGGATGAAAACCACCTGCTGCAATTCGTCTCTATCTTCTTTTAAATTAGAAAACTCCTTTTACAATGTATTGGTGTAGTCCTTTACCAGTATGCAGGCTGCAACCTGTAGAGAGCTACAACCCTCTCTTTCTCCAGTTTCTCCTGGAAGGGAGCTACAACCCCCTTTAGCTCTTGCACTAGTCAAGATACTAGTACATAGGTGCTGGCCTACAGAAGGCTACAACCTTCTCTTTCTTCCAGGGACCACGTTTCATAAATTTTCAGACTGGATCCATAAATATCAATCAATCATCAAGAATCAAGCAATCTCCTTTCCACCAATTAGATCTGAATCAATTAGATACTTATCTGACAGTTGTCCCCAAAACAAAGTACAACACACTAAACACTGAACCCAGAACACAGCAGCAATAAACAGAAACAGCTAGATCACAACTTAAAGTATATACGCTATTTCAATGACCTGAAACATGCGTGCATATGCTTCTGTGTTTGGAACAACCTGCATATACGCTGTTTTCATTCACTGAACCAGCGTGCATATGCAATTTCTCTTCACTGAACCTGCGTACAGATCTATAAAAGATAATTCGCTCTTTCAGATATTCAAATACACTAATTAACCCAGATTTATAGATCAAGAAAGCGCCAAATACAACAAACCAAAATCATAGAAAGATACTATCGTTCAAGCTTAAAGATTATGACCCATCAATAGAACTTATCCTCCTTCTTTGTGTTGAGCCTCAAACCTGCACCTTCCTATACACCCTCTTAACCTTCATTCTCCACTCACTCCATTCATCCAGTTGTTAAATCATTGCATTATAGTCTAAAAAGGACTGTTTATATGGTTTTCTGACTATACTTATGATTGTTGTTTGGTTTAGTTTTTTTGTTCATGCAGCTGCGGAAACTTGTCAGTTTCTGCAGCCAGCACAGGTTTCCACAACCAGCACAAGATTCCATAGCTATTTTGTTAAAAGCTGTGCTCCAGGTGTCCTTTGAAGAAACGAGCTACATGGGCAAGCTCCAGGTGGCGGATACATGGGACGTGTCCCTTCAAATCGGCCGAATCATCCATGAGAGGCCGCGGTCAACCAAAGTCAAAGACAAGGCTAGCCAAAGAGTTCAGTGGTGGCACGTCACTGTTTTGGGCACGTGAATGATACGTGGCATAGTTCTCAGCTCACGAAGGCACCAACACACCTGGAGATCATTCCTAAAACATGAATCTAACAACCAACCACTCCGAAGATTTAAGAAACATGATGACAGTTACACTAGATCTCGGCTGAAGAGATCTACGTGTCTCTGGCAATGCAGTTAATAGTGTAGAAGTTGTTAGTTAGCTGTAGTATTTTTGCATTATAAATAACGCGTCATTGAACGCTATGAAAGAGATTTTTGATATGTAAAAACCTTGAACTGTTTATGTAATTCCGCGTTCCTTTTCAAGTTGTGGTTTGCTTGTTTATTTTTCTGCTAGTTAGATATCATACTGCTCATCAATTTATGATTTCTCTCTGTGGTCAAATGACTATATCAACAAAGAATCAGAATATTACTAACTGTAGTGTGATTTAGTTGTCATATTGCTTACTCATGGTTCCTTTCCATAAAGTAGATTGAGCTGAATGGTAAAGGACTAGAAGAGTTTAAGTAGTGTGATTAGTTTCTTTTATGCAATTTACATTTAGTTATCATATTGCTTGATATGTTCATGATTACTTCCCCAAGGTAGATTGAGCTGAAGGGTAAAGGATTTGGAGAATTCGAGTAGTGTGATTAGTTTCTTTTATGCAATTTACTTTCTTTCCAGTTAGATATCATATGCTTAACTTGTTTATGATTACTTCCCACCAGGTAGATTAAGCCGAAGGGTAAAGGATCTGAAAAAGTTAAAGTAGTGTGAATTAGATGCTTTGCTTTAAGTTTGAGTTGTTTTTCAAGTTTTTTCTTTCTTTTCATTTTCAGCAGCAAGGATACTGGGCCATTGTCATTAGTTCACCATTTGATGCATTTGTTTTCTCTTAAGAATTGATTTCACTTTAGTCATTTTAAAGATTTCTTTTGAGCACTTTCAATTTTAGAAACCATCAGCATCTACACTCCACACTTCACTTTTACCATCACACATTAAGGAAAAATAAAATCCAAAAACAAACTAAAAAGCTTAAAACGAAAAAAGCCTAAGGAAATGGTTATCTAGTACATATAGTACACTTCACTTCGTCAGTTTACGAACCCCAGGTTGACACTTTAAATAGCAATTTAGATCACACTAAATTGACCAAACACTTTGCGCTAAGGTTCCTCCTTTATTCAGATCCAGATCTGCACCATAACCCAATTACCAGCGTTCAGATCTACCACTTTTTTAGATATTCAATAATAATTCAGATGATACTTTGCCACAAGATCTCCTTCCTCTTTTACAGTCTTAGGCCTTCAACAATACCATGGTCCAAAACCATAACATTTCAATACCATGAACCCAAAACTAGGGATCAACACATCTGATGAGACACCATGGTCCAAAACCATAGGTTCAAATCCCAAGGACTAACTACCATGGACCAAGAATAAGTTCCCCAACATATACGCGCTTTAGTAACGTATAACCCGCGTGTATACGTGCCTTCGTCTAGATGAACCTGCGTATATGTATTTTTCTTCTTTCTGAGTGCCTGAACTGAGATCTGTCACCAAGTTGAGTTGATATCAAGGACAACACCAGAGCCATAGCATCAAACCTATGCCATAATGCCAACAATCTCCCCCTTTGGACTTGATGGCAACACCAAGATCCTCTTTCATTCTCCCCCTTTGTCATCAAGGGTAAAGGGTTGTGCTCCCCCTAAGTACATGCTGAAATCGCTGCCCTGCTGTGCTGACCATGCTCCCCCTGACTGTAGGCAAGATCTACAAAAGATGTTCTTCAAGACAAACTATGACATATACACCATAAAAGACCTTCCTATCACCAAAAGACTCAATACATACATCCTTCACCCAACCATGTGGGGATCATCCACCCAACCAAGTGGGGATACATCAGAAAATTACATATGACAACCAAGTACATTGCATCTTCATCCCAGGCATAGCGGGGAAACCAAAACAGGCCGTTACATGACCTTGACACCATAAAAGAGATACATGACATAGAGACGAAATATGTAGAGCAAGACTTATGAAAGTCACCAAGCAGCAGCATCTGTCAATTACCACCATGATTTTCTTCTGCACTTGATCCACCAACAACAACTGTGAATGAGAACCACAAGCTTCTAAGACAATGCCAACAATGCATCATTAGATGTTTATCTGCTCCCCCTGAACCAGTGCCAGATGGTCTCTTTCAGAACCATATTAGACAACTTCCAACCAGAGCCTGTCCCTTCTGATGTCCATCAAACCTCCATATACGCGACTTTCTCTGCACCAACCGACGTATGTACGCGGATCCTCCTCAGTAAACACGCGTACACTCCTTTTTCTCTGAAACATAAAATTTTAACAACAAGATGATGCATCAACTACTCCCAGCTTCTGTCTGAGATATTCAAAAGTTTTCCTGGGCAGTGGTTTGGTGAGAATATCAGCAACTTGTTCCTTAGAAGGAACATACTCCAATTTGACCTTTTGTTCCAACACTTGTTACCGGAGAAAGTGATACTTGATCGGTATGTGCTTGGTCTTTGACTGCATGACTGGATTCTTTGAAATGTTGATTGCACTTGTATTATCACATAAGATGGAGATAGGCGGTGTACAAATGATCTGAAAATCCTGCAAGGTTTGCATCATCCAAAGGAGTTGAGTGCAGCAAGATGCAGCTGCCACATATTCCGCTTCAACTGTAGATAAAGCAATCGACTCTGTTTCTTGCTGAACCAAGATACTAATCTGGAACCCATAAAGAATGCACCACCACTTGTGCTCTTTTTGTCATCCACGCTTCCAGCCCAATCTGCATCTGTATAAGCATGAAGAGTGAGATCTGTATCTCTAGGATACCATAAGCCATAGTTTTGAGTTCCTTGAAGATACTTGAAAACTCTCTTTACTACTTGAAGATGAGTTTCCTTAGGATTTGCCTGAAATCTTCCAACTATTCCCACTGCATGCATGATGTCTGGTCGGGTACCTGTCAAATAAAATAGACTTCCAATCATGGATCTATAGGTTGGTTGATGCACTGCTGCTGATTCATCATTTGGACGGAGACTGCATCCTGTAACCATAGAGGTACATACTGGTTTTGAATCTTCCATGCCATACTTCTTCAGAATCTGCTTGAGCTACTTGGTTTGATACAAGAAGATACCGCCTTCATTTTGTTGGATTTGCAATCCAAGAAAGTATGTCAGTTCTCCAAGCAAGGACATTTCGAATTATTTCTGCATCACCAAGGCAAAGCTTTGACTCCTAGCTTCTGCATTGCTGCCAAAGATAATGTCATCTACATACACAACAAGTAATAGCAATTTGTCATTTTCAATTTTTATATAAAGATTGCTATCTGTTGATCCTTTTGAAAAGCCTTGTTGAAGATATTTGTCCAACCGATAGTACCAAGCCCTTGGAGCTTGTTTAAGACCATAGAGAGCCTTTTTTAGTCTACATACAAGATTTGGATCATTCCCAAGAATGAAACCATCTGGTTGCTCAATGTACACTTCTTCTTCTAAGTCCACATTCAGAAAGGCTGATTTCACGTCCATTTGAAATACTTTGAATTTCTGAAAACTTGAGAGAGCAAGGAACATTTGGATGGCTTCAAGTCTAGCAATGGGAGAAAAAGTTTCTTCAAAATCTATTCCTTCTTGTTGAGCATACCCTTTGCAAACAAGTCTGGCCTTGTTTCTAATAACTTCCCCATTTTCATTCAATTTGTTAAAGATCCATTTTGTTCCTATGACATTCTTATCTTTTGCTCTAGGAACCAACTCCCAAGTGTTGTTCTTTTCGATTTGTTCAAGTTCTTCATCCATTTCCTTGACCCAGCATTCATC
>APFE030778790.1:59894-105413 GCA_000404065.3 Pinus taeda | reverse complement strand
GTTCATTCTTTCCACAACTCCATTTTTCTGAGGAGTTCTTGCTGTAGAGAATTCTCTTCTTATCCCATGTTCTTCACAGAAATCGAAAAATTCATTTGAAGTAAATTCCCCGCCTCTGTCAGATCTGAGGCACTAAATTTTGTGACCTGATTGTCTTTCAGCCATGGCTTTGAAGGATTTGAACTTTTCGAATGCTTCATCTTTGTGCTTCATAAGTCCTAACCAGACAAACCTGGAGAAATCGTCAATGAATAATATCAGGTATTCTTCTCCTCTAGGAGTTCTTTTACTGAACGGACTGCATGTATCTGTATGAACTAGCTCAAGAGGCATGCTAGCTGATCCTTCTTTCTCTTGAAAGTTAGTTCTGGTCTGTTTTTTTCCAAACTGACATGATTTGCATATGGTGTTGTCAGGAATTTTGATATCTGGAAGATCTCGAACTGCCTTATATTTACATGCTTTCCTTATTTGTGGAAAGCTTAGATGTCCCAACCTCCGATGCCATAACCAGTGCTCATCATCCTTGCTCAAGTAGCATTGTTGTTGTCCTTCTTCAAATATGTATAGATTATTTGGAGTTCTCTTGCCTTTGATCACTGTTTTACCTGTATCAAGATACGAACACTACACCCATCTGATCGAAATATTACCTCGGTTCCATTATCGCGCATCTGACTGACACTCAATAGATTATGCTTCAAGCCATCAACATGCAAAACATTTCCAGCTTTGACCTTTTCTTTCAACTGAGTAGTGCCTTTTCCTTTTATGGCTGCAGGGGTATCATTTCCAAAAGAAACTTTCTTTCCCTTTTCTAACGCAGTATATGATTGAAGTTTTTCTTTATCACCTGTCATATGCTTCGAACATCCACTGTCGATGTACCATATATTTTTCTGTCCTTCTGCATAAAAAGCTATCCCACATCTTTCTGGCTGTGGTTCCTTCATTCTCCATGTTCTGGCACTTGAGGCTTGTTCCTTCTGATTTGTCTTCCAAAACCTGCTCCTGCATTCAGAATCTTCATGACCAAAGTTATTACAAATAGAACATTCAATTTCATTTTCAAGGGTGGAAAATTTGTTATAGGTCATTTTTGTGATTCCAATCATACTTCTTTGCTTTTGAGCTTCTCTAGTCATGATTGTCTTATAGGCAACACATTGAGCTGCTTTGTGGCCAAAGTTATGGCAAGAGAAACATTGGCCATTGAAGAAACTCTTTCGATTATCAAATCTACCTGCCAAATGATTGTAGTTTCGATTGTCATCCATTCTTGAAGAAAATTGGGAATATTTTACCTGAGGTTGGTTGTAGTTTCTGTTTGTCCTTAAGGTAGCTTGCCCCTAATTTTCTTGATGGTCTTTGTTCGTTATTGATGAAGACTGTCCCTGATTTACCTGATGATTTCTATTAGGATTTAGCTCTCTCCTTCTTGCTGCATCAAGATAACTTTTGGAGGTGGAAGCTTGGGATGTTTCACCATTATACCCCAGACTTGTCTTGATTAGAGGGGAATGCTGCACACTGATAATCTCATCCAGGGTTTCAGATCCTTTAACAAATTTAAGATTAAGGGCCTTTGTTTTCTCAATTTCTTTTCTAAGGCCAACAATTTCACATTCTAACTTCTCAAGATATTTTTCTTTTTCATCAAGTTGAAATTGTAGAGTATCAATGATCATATTCTTTTCTTCTACACATGTTTTGAGTCTAGAAATCTCTTCATAAAGGCCATCCTCATCTATAGCATCCATGTAATCATCATCTTAAAAGGCAATTAAGAGTTTATAGTGATTACCTCGTTCTTCTTCATCACTATTTGATAGTCCATCACTATCTTCATGAGTGTAATAACTTTTCTTATTTGCATTTTGTTTCTTGTTCCATCTAACAGGTTCCTTCCCCTTGTCAATTTTATCCTTGTGAGGACATTTGGCAGCATAGTGACCTACTCTTCCATAAGCAAAACATTTGAAAGGAACTTACCTTTGAATCTTCCAGTACCCCGTTGAAGATTTCTGACAAAATTTGATTCTTCTTCTTCTTCTGACACGTGTCCTGACTCATAGTACTCTCCTTTGCCTGAAGTCTTGAAGGCAGCTACTCTCCTGTCTGATGGACCTCCTTTCCTCATTTCATAAGCATTTAGAATTCTGTGCAGCTGTGACATTTTAAGATTTTGTAGATTCTCCTTTTCTTCTATAGCAGAAACTTTAGATTGAAATCTAGAGGACAAAGATCTTAGAACTTTTTCAACCACAACAGCCTCTTTTATTTCTTCACCCAAATTTTTCATACAATTAACAATCTCATCTACGCGAAGAAAATAATTAGCCACACTTTCATCATTATACATCTTGAGATTTTCATACTGAATCCTGAGGGTTTGAAGTTTTTCCCGTTTTACTTGATCATCTCCTTCATAGCTCGGAACAATCTTGTCCCATATCTCTTTTGCAGATTTAAACTGCATTACCTTGACAAATTTTGATTGAGATAGGCATCCTAATAGAGTATTGACCACCTTTGCATTTGTTTCATATTTCTTCTTCTCAGCTGGATCTGTAGGAGTTGCTGTGGAAAGGTATACCCTGTATCTATGATATCCCAGACTTCTGTACCAAGAGATTGAAGATAGGCAGTAACTCTTACCTTCCAATACACGAAGTTTGTCCCATCAAAAATCGGTGGCCTGATTGATGCTTCCCTCTCGTAGTTTCTCATAATGAAAGATCTTCCTTCAAGCGATCAAGCTTCTTCTGAAGGACCTGCTCTGATACGCATGTTTCAGGTTATTGAAATAGCATATATACTTTAAGTTGTGATCTAGCTGTTTCTGTTTATGCTGCTGTGTTCTTGGTTCAGTGTTTGGTGTGTGGTACTGTGTTTTGGGTACAACTGTCAGAGAAGTATCTACTTGATTCAGATCTAATTGGTGGAAAGGAGATTGGTTAATTCTTGATGATTGATTGATATTTATGGATCCAGTCTGAAAATTTATGAAACGTGGTCCCTGGAAGAAAGAGAAGGTTGTAGCCTTCTGTAGGCTAGCACCTACGTACTAGTATCTTGACTAGTGCAAGAGCTAAAGGGGTTTGTAGCTCCCTTCCAGGAGAAACTAGAGAACGAGAGAGGGTTGTAGCTCTCTACAGGTTGCAACCTATGTACTGGTAAAGGACTGCACCAGTACATTGTAAAAGGAGTTTTCTAATTTAAAAGAAGATAGAGACGAATTGCAGTAGGTGGTTTTCACCCACATTGGGTTTCCACCTTATATATTGTGTTCTTGTGTGTGATTGTCTTTCTGTTCTATTTTACTGTCTTTGGTTACTGGTTACTTGATTTTGCAACACATATTAACAATCATCATCATAAAGATAAAGTAAATTAAAAGTTTTCTTTGTATACGCGGTTTTCATTCACTGAACCAGCGTGCATACGCGGCTTCTCTTCACTGAACCTATGTATAGATCTGTAAAAGATAATTCGCTCTTTCAGATATTCAAATACACTAATTAACCCAGATTTATAGATCAAGCAAGCGCCACATACAACAGACCAAAATCATATAAAGATACTATCATTCAAGCTTAAGGATTATGACCCATCAATAGAACTTATCCTCCTTCTTTGCGCTAAGGTTCCTCCTTTATTCAGATCTAGATCTGCACCATAACCCAATTACCAGCATTCAGATCTACCGATTTTTCAGATATTCAATAATAATTCAGATGATACTTTGCCACAAGGTCTCCTTCCTCTTTTATAGTCTTAGGCCTTCAACAATACCACGGTCCAAAACCATAACATTTCAATACCATGAACCCAAAACTAGGGATCAACACATCTGACGAGACGCCATGGTCCAAACCCATAGGTTCAAATCCCAAGGACTAACTACCATGGACCAAGAGTAAGTTCCCAAACATATACGCGCTTTAGTAACGTATAACCCGCGTGTATACGCGCCTTCGTCTAGATGAACTTGCGTATATGTCTTTTTCTTCTTTCTGAGTGCCTGAATTGAGATCTGTCACCAAGTTGAGTTGCCATCAAGGACAACACCAGAGCCATAGCATCAAACCTATGCCATAATGCCAACATTCATTACTTAGAAATTTACATACAACTGATATATATAATTTTGACCACCAACTCAACACAATATCACAAGGAAATAGATTCTAGAAGCACAATTTCTTGTATTCAACAGTAGTAAGATTTACAAGCCTCCAATCCTACCAATATTACATGCACATTAGGTAGTGAGAGGAAATATTAAAATGGGTTAAACAGTAGAGTGAATCAGGGCATCAATGATGTATAGTGGATGTATACAAGTCTTTTTTAATTTGGAATTCGATATATATTTGATTTTTTTTTTATGAAATTCACGTGAACATATCCAAGTGACACCACCATATTTGTGGATGATACGACTAATAAACTTGTAACATCGATTAATGTGTTTCATCTAGGAAGATTTGATTTTAGTACCTATTGGAATAGAACTAGCCAAATTTCCAACAATATTGGAAACAACTAGTTGATTTAACCTCTTGGACTTGTATTTATTTAAAATATATTTTTATATGCTTGCACATTATTCATACATACCACATTTGAATTACTAGGCAACAATGGAAATACCTTTTTAAGTGGTCACACATTAGTCCTGTTGTGAATTCGATGGCCACCTTGGGCAATTAGAAAGAAAGAACCATGAAAGAAAGGTGAAGCTGCAATGGTGATTACTACTTTAGTTGTTAAAAATTTGCACACTTAATGAGATAGGCACCTATTGATATATAAAGATGGGAAATCTATCATCCTTCCTTATTAAGTGCTCCTCACTTCCTTAGTGGGAATTGAAATATGATTTTTTTTTTAAACTAAGATCAATTGATCAAAATTTTATCATCAATGTCATAAAGCTCTGACATAAGGATTTCCAATTGACGTGAATTATGCAACGATTGCTTAACTAGACAGTCCATGCACCTAGTATAAAACAAGTAATAGTTAATCCCTTGTGCACTTTACAAAATGGTTTTTTTTTGCTTAATTTTTGAATTATAATCCAGTGCATTAAAAGTTGATTGGAAAGCAATGCATAAATAGGGATTGCATGTATGAAAGAATTTTTTTTGTTTTTTGTTGAATAGCTAGTTACATAGTCGACATTGATATCTCATGTTGGTTGGAAAATATAAAATGTTTAGAATGATTAGAGAGAGAGGAAGTCATATGACCCCAAGGAGATAATCCTTGCAAAAGAAACAATAAGAGGATGAGTTTGTTTTGCTACTTTCCTCTAGGATCTAGAGTGAAGGTCCCATAACAATATTACTTCTGCCAACCATGATAACATTTGGATTTACATGTTTTAGTTTGTCATGAGTGCCATTACATGGAATTTTTTTCCTAATTAACTCTTCTTCACTTGAGGTAGAGAGTGATCAAGAATGAAAACTATGTAAGCAATACATAAAAGCATAGAGCAAGAATATGTAACGAACACATGACAAATTTGTATTCATGAATGATATGTTGAAAATGAAAAACAAGTTTAATTCTCAAGGCTTTATTATTTTATGAAAAACAAGTTTAATACTCAATATTTTTTACTTTTATATTATTTGTTACAAGTTAAAAAATGTGAAAGACTAAAATTAATAGATGAGATATTTTAAAGTTAAAGTGAATTGGTTTGTACCTATCCAATACTATTGAATTCATTCATTGTTTAGAAATAACAACAATAGGATGATATACCAACATGAAAAAACAAATAAACAAACCCCATCCTTATTCTTCTATTACTAGTATTATAGAAACCTAAAACCCTTCTATTGCTAGGGTTTTGACCTAGGAATATACTTGTTTGGGTTTTTTATGGATTGCTTAAAAAGGCTTGAAGTCATTACAAGAAATACTCTATGAATTTTGTTAGCCCTTTATAAAGTCTTTATTATTTAGTGAGATTCGCCAAGTTCTTATAAAATTTTATAATTCCGTGAAATATTCGCCTTGATGTTACAAGATAATATAATATGGTGAGAGATTCGCCAAAACAATTACGTATACATATTATATTATTGATAAAATTGCCTTCCATTTTTCCCATGTATCATGGGGATTCACCCATTTATTATACATATAAATTTAGGATGGTTCTGAAAATTTTCCCTGATCACAGGAGGCACCGAACCCATTAGGATAGAAAGCTACTACTTTCCAAGAGGCACCAACCTCTTATGAATGCATGCCACCACCTGTTCTAGCCAATGTTCTGTCTTTCATACAATTTTCAAACTGAAAAATAGAGGCAAATACAAATACAAGAAAATACCAATCTAGTTTACTGCAGAATCAACTTCTACTCTCAGTCCTCTATTATTCCACAAGCTCTCTCAGCCTCACATAGTAATACATTATCCTCTACACTTTGCACAATGTTGACTCTATTGCCTATTTCCACACTACCCAAGTGTACCGCTATATGGCTCCTTCATGTTGATGTTGTGTTTGATGTTGGAATTCTGCCACTGTATTAAACATGAGGATGGGATCCTCAATTCTTCATTGACTCTCTATGTGATCTTCCGTGCTGAGAATTTAATCTCAGTGCACCTGCATGCTCCAAAGATATTACCCACGCTTGTTAATGGCTCATAGAGCTTGAAGTACCACAACATGGCTTCTATGTTCCTTATTTAAGTTTATAATGTTTGCATGGGAGATCATGGATGGATTTATTCCAACATTGAAGTAAGCCCAAAACTTCTACTCTAAGAATCATTGTCCTCATTTCCTTGACCCAGTGATCTTTGCAGATGCCATTAACTCCATTAACCAACTCCTCTAGCCTACATTTACTCTCTGGGTGCCGACTGATTCATCCTTTAATTTTCTGTACTGCAGTACGAAGCTATAACACATCATAATTTATATGAAAATAATGTTACAAAATCACACCATTTTGATTCCTTTAGCCCCTACATTCTTAACCCTTTATCACATTTCCTCCATAAGATCAGTGCCATGACCGGGGGCATAACACTTAGGTGTTAAGGCCTTCAGGATCCTACGAAGGGTTTTTCTCCTTTTGTATTTTATCTTTCGACCTTTGTTCCTTTAGCTTCTCGTTTAGGACCCAATACATCAGAAGCTCCTCATTTCATAAATTTTCTCAAATTTCAATTACGGAGGAGTTTTGAAATTATGCCCTCCAAAATACTTCCCACATTGCATCACATAGCACTTAGGTGCTAACCCCACTCTATTCCCTTTGTCCTTTGGGTCTTCCATGACAAAGTGCCAGTCCACATTGAATCTCCTTTATCGAATAAGAAATTTTCTTATAAAATAATTAGAAAGGAGTTATGAAAACTCCAACCTACGATATGCCAACTTATGAGATGACGTCACGCTGTCATCATCACTCCACGTGCTATCCTTAGTGGTGACAAACGCCATCCATATTTTTCCCCATTAGGCCACAACAAATGCCAAATCAAATCATCACGTGTTGACCGTACAACTACATCATGCTGATGTTATTCTCCACTTCAACTCCTTAGGGTCAATCACTTGCTTCCATGTGTCCAATTGGAGGAAAGCGAAAGGTTCCATCGACCCTCACTTTTTCAACGATTTCCTTTGTATTTATTCTCCTTTGTAAACCTTGGCACTTTCAAAGAGTTGCAATTTATAAGGACTTATGAGGTTCTAAGGTTCTGATGGCTGTGACCTTCTGATATTCTGATATTAAATCTACTACGAGGTTTAAATATCGGGTCCTGATGTGCTCCAACCTCCAATATTGTATTGGAATGTTTTCTCAAAAGAATTATAAGGGACTCCGACCTCCGATATCTAGCCTACTTTGATCTTTCAGGTTCTAAAATCTCTAGGCTCCTGAGGTTTCAAACCTACGAAAATAAGCTCTAATATTTGATTGCTCCTTTCAGGTTTCTTTTAAATAAACTACCGAGGTCACAATGGCTCCCTACTTCCGATATTTTTCCTTCTAAAATTCAACTTCCGATATTCGATGTGATTCAAAGGATTCCAAGCTCCTTTACTTCGATTATCAATAAATTTTGATCTCGATGGCCATTTTGGGACTTCCACATATTGTTGAAAATCTCTTTCAAAGCACTTTCCAATGGAGAAGAACTGATGTAGGCTTTGATCCCACCTTTTACCTAAAAGGTGGATAAAAATATCTCTGCCTCAATGCTAGTCTGGTTGACATCAATTCCAACATACCAAATGTCATCATCAGACAATGTCCATTGACCAACAATCTCCCCCTTTGGCATTGATCTCAACAAGATAATCTCCCCCTGAAACTAGGCATGGTCTTCTTTACTGTTGTTCTTCTCAGTTGATCCAATAATATTCTCCCCTTCGGCATCAATGGAAAAGGATTGCCTTGAATACTCCCCCTAAACCATTATAGCCTACTATTCCATTAATCCTACATGTTGAGTAGCTTCCAATGCAAACCAAAATTGACTCATTTGGGAGGAGGAATCACAACTCCTATATGTTTCCTGAGATATTCAAATGGTTTTCTGGATAATGGCGTAGTAATTATATCTGCAAGTTGGTCTTTAGCGACCACATATTCAACTCGAACAACATTGGTTGCAACTTGTTCTCTTAAGAAATGGAACTTGATATGGATGTGCTTGGTATTTAAATGCATGGCATGATTCTTGGAGATAGATGGCACTAGTATTATCACACAAGGTTGGAATAGGATCGTTCAACTCTACTTTAATGTCCTTCAAGGTCTACTTCATTCATAGAATTTGCGAGCAACAAGTGGCAACTGCAATATTCTCTGTTTTAGCGATTGATAAACAAATGGAGGCTTATTTCTTGTTGACTCGGGACATTAAGAAGTCTCCCAAAAAGAATGTTGCACCTCAGGTTCTCTTCCTGTCATCAATATTTCCTTCCCAATCAACATCAGTATAGGCCTTCAACTTAAATTCTCTACTTTTAGCATACTACATTCCATAATCAATTGTTCATTGAAGATATTTCAAAATTTGTTTGATAGCGATGACATGACTTTCATGAGGAGAAACTTGAAATCGCGCCACAAGACCCACTACTTGCATGATGTATGGTCTCGAAGTTGTGAGATATGAAAAGCTTCCTATCATTGAATTGTACTCAGTTGGATTTACCAGCGGTGTCTCATCTTTGCACAATCTGCAGCCTATAATCGTAGGTGTGCTAACTAGTTTGCAATATTCCATCCCAAACTTCTTCAGAGTTTCTCGTAGGTACTTGGATTGGGAGATAAACACCCCATTTTGTGACTGAGAAATTTGTAGTCCCAAGAAGAAATATAGCTCTCCAATCATAGAAATCTTGAACTCTATCTACATAAAGTTTGCAAATTGATGTCCCAATTGTTCCATGTTGCTGCAAAAGATTATGTCATCCACATATACTACTACAATTAGTATATGATTTCCTTTAGAATTTATGTATAAATCATTGTCTACAATACCTTTCTTAAACCCTTTTTGTTGAAGATACCGATCCAATTTTGCATACCAAGCTCTCAGAGCCTGTTTAAGTCCATATAAGGCCTTTTTCATTTTTCACAAAAACTCTTTACCTTTAGTGAGTGTGAATCCTTATGACTACTTGAGATATTCTTCCATATCTCCATTGAGAAAGGTAGACTTCACATCCATTTGATATACCTTGATATTTTTATGAATGGTAAAGGAAAGAAACATTCTGATAGATTTCAGTGTTGCTACTAGTGCAAAGGTTTCCTTGAAATCTCTTCCTTCTATCTGGGCATAACCTTTGCAAACTAATTGAGCCTTGTTCCTAATTACTCGACCCTGATCATTTAGCTTATTTTTTACGACCCATATTGTACCTATGAAATTTTTCTCTTTGGAACTTGGAACAAGTTCCCAAGTGTCATCCTTCTCAATTTGGTCATGTTCTTCATTCATAGCTTTCACTTGCCCTCACTTGTCTGGCTGAGATTTTTCGGCTCAATTAGAGATAGTGGAGCAATATTTACATAACTTGAACTGCCAACAAATTTCCTCATGGTCTGAACACCAAGTCTTTGGCCTCTAATAATTTTATTATCACAGTCACAGAAACAGAAACCCGACAGCTACGAAATCGATCAATTTCAGAGTATATCGTCAAGTGGAAGAACCTACCCGCTGAAGATTCCACATGGGAGGACAGGAATTTTATACAGAAGCATCAAGAACTACTCAAGTGTTGAGGACAATGCTTTTTGAAGGAGAGGGGCATGTTAGGCCCCTATACTACTAGTGTAACCCCTTATTGTTATTAGTACAACCCCCTTATTATATTGATGTACCCATGTAGTGCCCATATTGTTACTATTGTGCCCCATAGAAGCCCAATATTGTTATTATTGTGCCCTTACATTATTATGGTTATGTCGGCTCTGATTATGTTATGACCCCTTAGACTCCTATATATAGAAAGGAGGTATTTTCATTTGTATCATCCAAGAATTGTTCATTTATGTAATGTAAAGGAGGTTGCCCCCTCGAAGAGGTTGAATTCTAAGGCGTTGATCTATCTTTTCTATCTTTTTTTTGAGCTGGTTTCAGAACAGTGTTCTTTCTGTACAGACATGGAAGGTGTTTTGGGCCTTGGAGTTGTGCTCGTTTTCACATCTTCGTTATCTGAATTTGTTTCATCTTGATCTGAGGGACTGATGTTTGGTCTCTCTTCTCTATATGAGTTCTTGTTTCCTTTGGAGGACTCCAGAAGTGAATCTATTTCATCTATTACTACATCAATGCAATCTTTAACCCTCTTTTTTTGTTTATGTAGCACTTGTATCCTTTACATCGAGCAAAGTACTCTAGTAATATACCCTCATCAGTGCATGAATCAAAATTTCTGAGATTTTTTTCATTCCTTTTGATAAAGAATTTTATCCCAAACACCTTGAAATGTTTAATTGATGTAGGTCATCCCTTCCACAACTCATAGGGAGTTTTATCACTATTAGGCCTGAGGTGTGTTCTGTTTGATAGGTATATTTTTTCTTGTGCTTCTTCTCCCTAGAAGATGTGGGATACATTTGCTTCATCCATCATAGCTCTGGCCATTTTCTAGATTGTTCTGTTCTTTCTCTCAACTACTCCATTTTTTTGTGGAGTTCTAGCCACGTAATACTACCTTATAATGCCATGCTCTTCACAAAATTATTCAAACACTCTTGAAGTGTGTTCTCCTCATCTATTCGATTTTAATAGTTTGACCTTTAAAACTTTCTCATTTTCTATTTGAGCTTAAAAAAAAATTAAATGCTTAAATGATTTTGATTTTTATCTTAAGACTACGATCCAAGTGGACCCGGTAAAATCATTAATGAGAAGCATAAAATACCTCTCTCCTTTGGTTTTTTCTCTAGTTGCGCTGCAAATATCTACGTGAATTAGCTCTAGTGGTTTGGATGAAGATAACTCTTTTGAATTGAGATGAGTCCTAGTCTGCTTACCAAATTGACATGACTTGCATATTGAATTATCGTGCCTTGACAACCTTGGAAAACCTCTTACCACTCCTAGCTTTCCAACTTTAATCAAGCTGTCAAAATTCATGTGAACAAGTCTTTTGTGCCACAACCGTGTTTCATTCGTTTTTCTTAAATAGCAATTTAGTATGGAGTCATCAAACTCATATACATTGTTGTGATTTCAGATTGATTTTCCCACCAGCTTTCCATCTTTCTCATTTCTGATCTCATAGTCCTTGGATTGAAATATCACATCCTATCCATTATCATACATCTGGCTTACACTAAGAAAGTTATGCTAGATACCTTCCACGTAAAACACATTTTGAGCTTTCACCTCTTGATCCAGATTGACTATGCCTTTACCCTTAATTCTTGTTGGGGCATTGTTATTGAAAGTGACATTGTTCCCTCTGTCTTTTTCTTTTAGCGAAATACATTTTCTCTTATCCTCAGTCATATGCTTGGAACAACCACTATCCACATACCATATGTTCTCTTGATTATGTGCGGATAGATCAAGTCCACATTGCATGCCATTTTTAGTTTTTTGTTTCCAATTCTCCTTATCCTTTTGAGAAGTTGGTTGTCGTATATTTTGGGGCTTAGATAGGTACTCAAACCTACTTCTGTACTCACTTTCCTTGTGCCAAAATTATTACATTTGAAACACTCAACATCACTTAACAAGGGATAGAAGGAATTTCGATATCTGAGGGGAGACTTTTGAGATCTAAAATTCCAATACTTCTTATATCTAGAATTTTCATATCTTTCAACTTTGATCCTTCTACAATAAACAACCTTATGTCCAAAGATGTGACACTTATAACGATATCCATAGAATAAATAAGTGTACCTATTGTTGGAAGGTTTATGAGTTTGTGCATGTAGGTACCTCTGTTGTTTGGTTGATTGATTCATTATCCGTTGGCGTGGCTCCTTGGGGTGGATGGAGTTATTATTCTAGTGGTGATCTCCTCTTTGCATTTTTGTCCTTTTTTCTCCATTGATTATTTCTTGAAGCTTCTTTGCATAGCTCTGCGGTTCCTCAAATCTTGCGGGCCTGAAGTTTAACTTTCCCATAGAATATTCTTGTGTTCTTGAGTATACCAAACCTATTTTGTTTCCTAAAGACATTTTAATGTTTATAATTTGATCTAACTTTCTTGTGCCTTCTACAATTTTTTCATTCAAACCTTTCTTGGTCTCCATTCTCTTAAGATTTGTTCTCACAGAGATGACCTTTTCCTCAAGACTCTGACAATTTTCTTCCCATTGATGGATCAAATCATGAAGAACTTCTTCCTTTCTTTTAGTTTCTTCTAATTTGACTTTCAATCACAAAATTTCATCTTTGCATGTTTTTTTTATTGTTTCCTTTTGCACCTTAAACAACTCTTGTTTTAAATGTGTGTTCTCTTCTTCTAGTCTCTCACATGTTCCTTATGTTTCTTCTAGTAGAAGGGCTAAAATATATTTTATTTTAATGGCCTCTTCAAGTTTTTATTTTTGATAAACACACTCTTGATTGTCTGAGTTGTACATACCTTCTTCAACATGTTGAAAATGCAACAAGCAAATCCTAATTTAATTTTGTCCTTCAATTAAATTAGGAATAAAATTGTAATTCCACATCACAAGATAACTTGTACAAGTTAACTAAGTTAATTTGAATTAATTGTCTCATTTAATTCAAGTTGAGGGTCTAACTTGAGTCATGTAGAGTGTCTCCTACATTATAGGATCCCTGGTTGAGTTTCTTTTGTGTTGTAATTAATTAATTCAGTTTAACTGCGTTAAAGTAAGTTAAGTTAGTTCCAACTGATGGAGGAAGTTGTAGGAGGTTAGATAGTGGGGTGTTGCTTCATGTGTTCAACTAGTTAACTGATGACTCACTCATAAATAACTCATGCATATCAGATATGAGAGTTACCCAATTGATATTGGAGTTCAGGGACAATGCAATATCCATTGTATAATCATCTAAATTGTACAGGTGGTGCATGCAGTCAGAGGAAGGCCTATGAGTATTGTGCAATTCATATTGAGGAATTTCCCTAATTAATAGGGGCTAATTCCCAAGGAAAAAGTGCAAGGAAATATGGACTTGGGAAAGCCAAAATTTGGTTAAGTATTAACATGGGCTTGTCTAGTAAGTTGTGAGATATATAGAGATAGTGGATAGTTTTCTTGGGGTCAAGCAAAGAATTGTAATCTTCTCATATTTTTTGACTAATGCAATATACAGATAGCAGGGGATTTTAGTTGTGGCTTTCCCCAGGAAATCATTGTGTAATGGGTTAATTGAATTATTTCTCTTGTATGAATAGAGTAGACTCAAGTATATTGTTTTAGTAAATTACAATTAGTATTTTGAATCTACAAGGAATTTATACACAACACATTGTAGTTGTTATTTTAGCTTTCTATTCTTTTTCCTAGCCTTATTTAACTCATCAAGAGAACTAATGAGTTCCCATTCAAAGCACACTACTCCTTCTTCTTCTTCCTATTCAAATCAGTAATATTTTGTTTCTTGGAGTCTACTCCAAATTCCATAAGTAAGTACTTTTCTTAATCATCTTCTGAATAGTTTTCATTATCTAACTTTGGTGTTGAACTATCCTCTTTAAAGTAGAGCTCCTTTTCCTTATAAAACTTCCTCTTTTGATGTTTTTGAGATTTATTTCTAAATTTATGATCACCTTCCTTTTCAATTCTTTCTTTGTAAGGGAATTGGGACGAGAAACTTCTGACTCTCCCATATTCAAAGCATTTAAATGGCAACTTCCCTTTATATTTTCCTAAGAAACACTTCAATTTCCTAGAAAATTGAGTCATCTCCTGATCAGATTCACAACTGGAGTTGTCTTGATGATCTTTGTGCTCCTTGGACTTCTTGAACACTTTGAATGTTGCCTCTTTGGTTTCACACTTCTCTCTTCCTTCTCCTCTCATAGGTTGTGAGAGTACCAAGCAACTTGTCCATCTTGAGATCCTTTAAATTAGTCATTTCTTCAATAGCTGATACTTTGGCATTAGATATCATGGGTAGGGATCTTAAGACTTTTTAAACAATCATATCTTCCTTGACTTATTCACCAAGTCCTCTAATCATATTGATTACTTCATCAACCCTAAGGAAGTATTCTATTATGCTTTCTTCTTCAGTCGTTTTTAAACTTTCAAACCTCATTCTGAAAGTTTGAAGTCTTTTCTTCTTGACTTTGTCATCTCCTTCATGATTTTGATTGAGCTTCACCTGTTATAGTGTTTTCTTCTCAAAGATGTATGAAAAGAACCCACTTAATATTGTGGATGACAAACAATATCAATAATATAAATGGCTACTAAACATTGTAGATCTGCGACAACTGATAGAAACAAAACCTGCCAAAGTCTAGATGTATGCCACAATCATAGTTAAACAACAAAAAGAAAGAGTAATAACTCCAATTATCCAATGGACACCAGATATGTAAAGAATAATTTTGTTATAGCACCGGTAAAGGGAACAAATAGATGTTACTAGTCCCCCTTTATGGGATGGGTTCCTGGCTATCCTCAAATGTCTTCATCTTGTATAGAGTCTTTCTCCTCTATAATGCATAAACCCAACAAAAATATGGTGTGCGCCAATGAAAATAATCAAAGTTACAACAGTGAGTGTAACAATGAAAATAATCAAAAGTGAACAATGAATGGAAAACCCTTCTATTTATAACAATATATTGAGTTATCCTTGAATAATGAGCAATAATAAAATATTGTTGATCCCATTCTTGGAATAACCACCAGGAATATTTTATTATATTTGTTTAGGAGGGAAAAATTATTTAAACTTCTAATTAGAAATAATAAATAATTAAATGATTTATTTATTATATCAAGGAATGAGTTAAATAATAATAAACAAATAAGAATTTATTTAATTATTCCTAAGGGATTTATTCAAATTGATAGAGAATAATAATTAATTAGTAATTAATTAATTATTTCTTGGAGAAAAACAAGATAATTAATGATTTATTTGTTTATTTTTCATGATTGGGTCAAATATGACAAGGAATAATAATTGAACAATGGTTTAATTAATTATTCCTAGAAGAAAATCAAATAAATAATGATTTATTTAATTATTCTTCATGGTTTTAATTGTAAATTAATTGACAAAGGTGGTTTATTAAGTAATTTATCACAATGAGAGAAATTTTACTATGGTAAAATTGGATTTACATGGTGTACTTCAATCCATTTAGTAAATTATGCTAGATGACCAATTTTTTGGTGATAACATCACCCACACTTCCTTGGCAGACTTATAGTGCATAACCTTTACGAGTTCTTATTTACTAAGGCCAAAGAGAATGGAATTTTGGATTTAGCAATATTTCCATACATCTTTTTACCATCTACATTAGATGGAGGGACATTAGGGACATCATAATCTATTAATATAGAGCTACAAACATATACTCCTAGGGACATAAGATAAGCCTCCATCCTAACTTTCTAGAATGCATAGTTTTTCCCATCAAAGACTGGTATTTTTCTTAAGTAATCCTCTTGACTCTCTTTCTTAGACATAATTCCTTATGGATCTACCTTCCAATGGTTAGACTGTTCCTGAAGGAACTTGGCTCTAATACTAATTGTTGGAATAAAGAATTACAGAGAGGGTGGGTGAATCAATAATAGTGAGGTTCTTAAAACTTTTTATGAATATGTCTTTAGATATTTACTCTATTTTATGCTACTTATGGGAGAATTCATACATAATACAAATGAACAACAAGAAAAGATATTCACATGTACATACAATCTGTCACATGAGTAGCATACAAATATTGGCACTGATATTTTTACGTGGAATCCCAAAGGGAGAAAACCACCAATATGTTTGCTGTTATGATGTAAATTAAGCACTTACTTAATTACATTAATTTTATTGTGAGAACCCAATAAAATGAGGCACCAACCCCCTTAGGATAACAAGCATCTACTTTCCAAGAGGCACCAACCTCTTATGAATGCAGGCCACCACTTGCTCTAGCCATTGTTCTTCCTTTCATACAATTTTAAAATTGAAAATAGAGGCAAATAAAAATATAGAAAAATACTAATATGGTTTACTGCATAACCAACTTATTATCTTAATCCTCTGCTATTCCACAAGCTCTCTCAGCCTCACACAACAACACCCTATCCTCTACACTCTAACAATGTTGCCTCTAATGCATATTTCCACACTTCCCGAGTGTACCCCAGTATGGCTCCTCCATGTTGTTTTTGTGCTTGATGTTGGAATTTTTCCATTGTATTAAACATGAGGATGGGCTCTTGAGTGCTTCACCAACTCTCTACGTGGTCTTCCATTCTGAAAAATTAATCACAGTTCACTTGTGCACTCCAAAGATATTCCCCATGCTTGTTAATGGCTCGTAGATCTTGATTGTACCACAACATTGCGTTCCTTATTTAAGTTTATAATCCGCACACGGGAGATTAGAGATGGATTTCTTCCAACATCAGAACAAGCCCAACATTTCTACTATGAGAATTGTTATCCTCGTTGCCTTGACCCAGTGATATCTAGAAATGCCATTAACTCCATTAACCAATTCCTCTGGATTATATTTAATCTCTAGGTGATGACTCATTCACCCTTTAACTTGTTGTACTGTTGATTTGCAATCACTCGTGAATGATCTTAGTTAATTAATGAAGGTATTACATACTCATGTGCTGGGTGTGTCTATGTTATTTTAGGCAATGAATCGATAAGATTGCAAAATACACAAACACTTGAAACAGTAAGAGAAACACAGTAAGAAAATATAAAAACACAACAAATTTAATAAGGATTTCACCTAATCCTCATGGGCTACGTCTCTTGGTCCAACCTTCAGTGGTGGCCTTTTCTATTGTGTCTTAAAGCAAAGGTTTTACAATAAGGAGCTCAATTTGAGTCTCACTTAACAGATGATGATCAATAGGGTGGTACTTGGATCCCGCAAGCCTCTAGAGTACACAGACCCCCCTTACTGGATCTCAACCTCGACTGGTCTCCGTGGTATCAGTCCAATTTGGTACTCAATACCTGACAGGTCTACACAGAGGAGTTGCTTGAACCTCTCAAGCCTTCTCTAGATTTCACAAACTCCCAGACTCTCTCTGTTCTATCTGCTCGATGTTGCCTTTGCTCTGCAGGTCAGCTAGGCTTCTCTGTTCTCTGCAATTCACTTTTTTCTCCCTTCTTCTATCCCCCTTGCTCTTTGTCTGTTCGTGGCTTAAATCCAATATGCACCCTCATTGTTCATTTCCTCTTCTCGGCTCTCTAGATTGCCTGACTTTATCCACTAGAATTCCTTGCTCTGCGTCAACATCGTTGTGTAACGCTGCACATAGAGGTGGCCAATTGTCACCTTGCGAACTGAGTGTCAGTTTTCTTCAAACAGTTGTTATTTCCATTACTCCAGGATTTTTCTCGCGAAACTGATTCTTCTGCCAGCTCATTAGTCATGCCAGACCTCAAATCTTTATGTGCCTCAGTCGATTTTCCTGTCGAATCTTGTCATCCATCGGGTTAATTCTCCGTCATTGATCTGGAGCCTCTAGATCCTACGGTCTCCATCTATATTGCGTGGGTAAGTTGCTTGACCGTTACTCACGCGATGTAAGTGGTTTTCTCTCTCATCCGCTGGACATGCGTTGCCCGGTGTATGGCATCACGTTGAACTCGTCCAAACCCACTTACCACTCGAAGTGCACGCGATATCCTGTCGGTTTTGGGTGTGGGACCCACCTTCTGACGTTTTCCGCACAGTTTCCTGTTTTCCCTCGTGACCGAGTGCTTGGTGCTTTCCTTCTCTGAGGGTTTTGTCCTGTGATATGCAATTAGCACTAATCACATATCTGAAACTACCTCTATTTCTGGATCCAGGCTTCTGATTGCCAATTTGCATCCATGTGTGGTCTCCATGGGCCAACGGTCGGCATGCTTTGATCGAGGGTCTTTGTTGTTCCATGCTGGCCACAATTGCCATTGTCCAGAGCTCATTTCTAATAAGCTTTTTATTCATTAGATTTGATCTGACATAATTTGAAATAGTCATGAAATATGTTTAAGGATCCTATTCAGATCACGACCTTCCCACTGAAAAATATCTTGGATAACCAAAAGTTGGCTTTCAAGCATTGACTAAGTGAGGATATAATTGTCTCACTTGTCCAATCTCTATCCATTTTGCATTTCTTGGCTTTGATCCCTTGAGTCCAATCTTGAGGTACTCAACATCTCCCCTATGTGTCATCCTCGCCTTCCTGTCCAGAACTGTGTCTTCCTGCAATTCATTAAGATATTCAGATAACAGATCATCAATAGAAGGAAATTGAATTTGTTCTTCGAGATCTTCAATTAATGAAGGTTCAAATAGTCTCAAGCTGTCTGCATTAACGACTGAGTATATGTGCATGTAAGCTGGTAAATCAAGGTAAAAAGCATTCTCACCAATTTTCTCAAGTATCTTGAAAGGTCCATACCTTATTGGCTTTAGCTTTTTACCTTCACCTTGCATTCTGTATTTGTTGATATACAACCAGACTTGATCACCAACATGGAAACTATGCTCCATTCGATGCTTGTCATGCCTTGCCTTGCATTTAGCTTGGCTCTTTTCCAGCTGTTTTTGTACTGCCTAGTGAATCTCTTGGATTTGTTCAATGAACTTCATTGCCTTGTCCACATCACTGTGTCCATCAACTGCTATGTCTTTACCAAAGAAAAATCCAAGGGATACCTTGGTGTGAAACCAAAACAAGTCTCAAAAGGAGATCTCTATGTAGAAGAATGTTTGGGTCAGTTGTAAGCATGCTACACATAACACAAATGTTCATCCCAAAGTTTGGGATGCTTGCTGCAATAGCCTCTGAGCAATTGGATCACTGTCCTATTTTCCACTTCTGTCTGGCCATCTATCTGTGGATGAAAGGTTGTGATTTTCTTCAGTTTGGTGTCCATCAGTTCCTACAGACTCGACCAAAACTTCCCAACAAATCGGGTGTCTCAATCAGATACAATGGAAGTGGGTAATCCAAAATGAACCCATACATGCTGAAAGAACAACTTTGCAGTTTGTTCAGCTGTAATCTATTTATTACAAGGTATAAAAATACACATTTTGTTGAACCTATCCACAACAACATATAAATAGTCATGACCTTTCCTAGATTTAGGCAGTCCTCCAACAAAGTCCATGGAAATACTTTCCTAAGGATGAGAAGGAACTGGCAGTGGAGTGTACAAGCCTAGTTTTCTATTGTTGGGCTTGCTTTTAGCACACATGGTACACCCTCTTACATATCTAGAAACTGTCTCATTCATTTTTGGCCAATAACAAAATCTTTGTAGCTGTGCAACCATTTTACTTACACTAAAGTGACATGATATTAGAGAAGTGTGTGCTTCCCGAATTATCTTTACTCTTTCAGTTTGTGGAATGCATAGTTTCCCACAATAATACAAGAGTCGGTCCTTAATGTGATAATCCAATTCTTCTACTCGTTTTCCTTGACTTAAAGTTGCATATACATCTTTGAAATCTATATCTTGAGAATATTGTTCAATGTAGCTCTCATGCAGTACTAAATTATGCTTAGGTATAGTGGATGCATTTATAATAGGTCTAGACAACATATCTGCAACTTTATTGTGTATGCCCTTTTTATATTTGATGACTAAATGAAACTGTTGTAGAAAACCCATCCACTTATAGTGTCTTGATTGCTGCAACTTAGTTTGGGAGTGTAGATATTGAAGTGGTTAATGATCAGTATGTATGATTGTCTCTTTCCCCATTAAGTAATGTTTCCACTTTTTCACACTCTGTACTAATGCATACAATTCTTTATCATAAGATGGATAGTTAACTACTGTAGAATTAAATGTCTCAGAATGATAACATATGGGTTTACCGTGCTGTATCAACAGTGCTCCCATGGCATAGTCACTGGTGGCCATTTGGATCTCAAATGGTCTTTGAAGATCTAGCAGTGCTAGTACTGGTGTTGTACCAATATTTTCTTTCAAGGTGTCGAAGGCTTTCTATTGTTTGCCTCCCAAATGAAACACCTTGTTCAATCTTATCAAAGCATGTAAGGGAGATGCAATTAAGGAAAAGTTAGAAATGAACTTTCTCTAATATTGTGTTGCTCCTAAGAAGCTTCTCACTTCTGTAGCAGATTTGGGTTTAGGCCAATTTATAATGACTACAACTTTAGAGGGATCTATCTACAATTCACCACCCCCTACTATATGACCCAAATAATTCAAAGATGTTTTTCCAAATTCACATTTCGAGATTTTAACATAAAGTTTTTCTCTTTTCAAAACATCTAGTGTCTGCTTATCATGCTTTAAATGTTCTTCCCTCATTTTTCTAAATATAAGAATGTCATCTAGATATACAATAACAAAATCATCAAGAAAAGGTCTGAGTACATCATTCATTATTCTCATGAAAGTAGCAGGAGCATTAGTTAAGCCAAAAGGCATAACCAGCCACTCATACAATCCCTACTTTGTTTTGAAAGTAGTCTCTCCATGCATCTTGTTCTGCAACTCTGACCTAATGATATCCACTATGCAAGTCTAGCTTGGAAAAATAAACAGCTTCCTTTAATTGATCTAATAGATCATCTATGCGAGGAAGGGATAATGATTTTTTATTGTTATATTATTCAGTGCTCAGTAATTCAATGCACATTCTCCACGAGCCATATTTCTTTCTCACCAAAACGATTGGTGACCCACATGGTGATGTGCTAGGTTTGATGAACCCCTTCTCGAGCAACTCCTGCACCTGCTTCTTGATTTCTGCATTCTCTAAAGCAGACAACTTGTACATCCCAATGTGAGGCAATGGAGCATCTTGCTGCAAATTAATATCATGCACTATTTCCTTTTTGGATGGCAGACCTTTAGGTTCTTGAAACAATATATCATATTCTGAAACAACTTTTTCTAAATCAGCTTGTTGTTTAGCATCACAACCTTCAAATACATTGGTTTTATCAGGTTTCTTTTCCTTTACAACCATCAATAAAAATTGTTTACATGAATTTACAATTCGTTTCATTTAACCTAAGTTTATGAGAGTATAATTATTCTTGAGCTTATGCGCTCTTACAAAGTATTCGATTCCATGTTTAACGATTAGATACTTGTTCTCAACTCAATTGAAAATATCTTTTCTATCATACATGTAAGGACTTCCTAAAACAATTCCACATATATCTAGAGGAACTATATCTAACTCAACCTCATCTACAAATGCAGACCCAAAAGAAAACTTAAGTTTACATTCTCTGGTCACTTGTAGTTGTGCTTTATCACTTAACCAACCTAATGGGTATGGTTTCTTATGAGGTGTAGTTAGTAATCCCAACCTCTTTACAATTTCTTTAGAAATTAAATTTACTTGTGAGCCACTATCAAACAAAGTGTCAATGTTTTGATGTTTGGAAACAACTCGAATATGGAAAAGCTCATGCCTTTTTCTCTCATTTTCCTCATCATTAATAGATTGTGCAAATTACTAGTAGATGCTTCAGAATTTTTTCCTTTTATACCTGTGGCTGCAATGGTTGTTTAATCTCCTGAGTCTGACCCCAAATCTTTCTAAATAGCTGCAACCGTCTTCTTCTTCTTGCCCTCGAACTTCTTAGGTCTCAGATCTAGATGCAGAATCCAATAGTGCTCATCATCATGCCCATCCTTTTTACACTGAGTGCATGAAGACTTTGTCTTTTGTGTAGTATTTGCCTTCCTTTCTTTCCATTTATGTTTTCTTTTCTCCTTATTCTTGCTTGCAATGGGCTTGGATGATCCTCCAACTTCTAGGTTCCCATTCTTTCCTCTAGCTTCTAGATGCGTAGCTTGAACAGATACATCATCTATACTAGTGGAAATAAACATGAGGATAGTGTGCCTCATGTAGGTATGTAGACCCCCTATGTACTTCAACAAAGTCTCAGGTGAGTCTAATGAAATTCCTAGAATCAAAGCTCTCTTCCTAAATTCTTGGGTGTAACCTTGTACAGTTTGCCCTTTCAATTGACGAAGAGTTTTCCAGTTCATCATGGCTTGCTGCATGTAAGCTAGTGGATAGAACTATTTTTTGATTGCAGAAACAAATTCACTCCAGACAGAAAAAATCTTACCATGTTTCTTCATGTTAGCTTGTGTCTTGCCTTCCCACCATACCAAGGTAGTGCCTCTGAGGCGTAGGCTGGCCAGCTAAATCTTACTCTTGTCTGAGTCGATACTCTGCACTCTGCAATAAACATCAATTTGCTTGATCCAATTATCTAGCTTCTTTGCATTCAGCTCTCCATCTTATATTGGTAAATTAAATTTAGCTTCTAATTTAATAAAAGATGCCTTCTTTTTATGTTCAGTGCTAGTAGGAGGTGTGAGAAAGCTTTCTTCTTTCCCTTTTCCTTTTGAGTGGTCATGGAGGAGAGATTATTCTTCTCCTTTATCCTGTTTGGAGCCTGATGAATCCTCATGTTTATGTTTCCTAAAGTCCTTATACATTTCCTCTACCATGGACCTCATGGCCAAGAAACTATCTATAAATTGAGGGTTTGGCCCCAAGGGACTTTCTTCTGACATTTTCTTCTGAGGATAGACTCTTCCAATCTCTTAGATAGTCTCTTCCAATCTCTTGGATAGTTTTGACCAACTCTCCTTCTCCTAATTTAAGCTTTGAGCTAGTTAGCATTCAACAACAAAATATAGCATAAGCTTGTCTAATCTTAAACAACCTAGGAGCTCTGATACCACTTGATCTGAAATCACTCATGAATGATCGCAGTTAATTAATGAAGGTATTACAGACTCATATGTTGGGGTGTGTCTATGTTATTTTAGGCAACAGATCGATAAGACTGCGAAATACATAGACACTTGAAACAATAAGAGAAACATAGTAAGAAAATATAAAAACACAACAAATTTAATAAGGAGTTCACCCAATCCTCCTAGGCTATGTCTCCTGGTCCAGCCTTTAGTGGTGGCCTTTTATATTGTGTCTTAAAGCATAGATTTTACAATAAGGAGCTCAATTTGAGTCTCACTTAACAGATGATGATCACTAGGGTGGTACTTGGATCCCCCAAGCCTCTAGAGTACACAGACTCCCCTTTACTAGATCTCGACTTCGATTGGTCACAGTGGTATGAGTCCAATTTGGTACTCAATATCTGACAGGTCTACATGGAGGAGTTTCTTGAACCTCTCAAGCCTTCTTTGGAGTTCACAGACTCTCGAACTCTCTCTGTTCTGTCTGCTCGATGTTGCCTTTACTCTACAGGTCAGCTTGGCTTCTCTGTTCTCTGCAATTCACTTTTTTCTCCCTTTTTCCGTCTCCCCCTCTTCTCTTTGTCTCTTCATGGCTTAAAGCCAATCTGCTTCCTGACTGTTTGTTTCCTCTTCCCAGATTTCTAGATCGCCTACCTCTATCCGCTAGAATTCCCTGCTCTGCGTCAACATCGTTGTGTACCTGCACAGAAAGGTTGCCACTTGTCACCTTGCAAACTAAGTGTCAATTTTCTTCAAAAGGTCATTATTTCCGTTACTCTAGGATTATGCCCGCGAAACTAATTCTCTTGCCAACTCATCGGTCATGCCGGACCTCAAATTTTATGTGCTTCAGTCTATTTTCCCGTCGAATCTGGTCATCCATCGGGTTAATTCTCCGCTGTTGATCTGGAGCCTCCATATCCTACGATCTTCGTCTATATCGCACGGGTTAGTTTCTTGACCGTCACTCACGCGATGTAAGTTGTTTTCTCTCTCATCCGTTGGACATGCGTCGCCTGGTGTATGGCACCGTGCTGAACTCAGCCAAACCCATTTACCACTCAAAGTGCACGCGATATCCTACCAGTTTTGGGTGCGGCACCCACCTTCTAATGTTTTCCTCATGGTTTCCTATTTTCCCTCGTGACTGAGTGCTCGGGGCTTTCCTTCTCTGAGGGTTTTGTCCTGCGATATGCGATTAGCACTTTGCGCTAATTGTGTATCAGAAGTTGCCTCTATTTCTAGATTCGGGCTTCTGACCGAGGGTCTTTGTTGTTCCATGCTGGCCATAATTGCCATTGTCCAAAGGTCATTTTTGATAAGCTTGTTATTCATAAGATTTGATCTAACATAATTTGAAATAGTCATGAAATATGTTTAAGGATCCCATCCGAATCAAATGCAATATTAAAGGTATAAAAAATCGTAACTTATAATAAAAGAACGTTATGAAATCACACCATTATGGTGCCTTTAGCCCCTACATGCTTAGCTCGTATCTCATTTCCTCCATAGGACCAGGTGTCGTGACCAAGGACATACACTTAGGTGGTAGCAATTCAAGCTCTTGCCACGGGTATTTCTCCCTGTGTATTTTCTCTTCCACCCTTGGTTCCTTTAGCTTCTCGTCCAAGTGCCAATACATAAGAAGATCCTCATTTCGTAACTTTTCTCAAATTTTAATTAAGAAGGAATTATGAAATTTTCAACTCTGAAATACTTCCCACGTGGCATCATATAGCACTTAGGTGCTAACCCTGCTCTGTCCCCTTGGTCCTTTGGGTCTCCTACGACCAAGCACCAGTCCACATCTGAGCTTCTTTATCAGATCAGAACTTTTCTTCTAAAAGAATTTGACATGAGTTATGAAAACTCCAACCTCTGTTATTACGACCTCCTATAAGATGTTATGTTTTCGTCATCACTCCACGTGGCTCCTCCTTAGTAGCGACACATGTCATCTAGATTTTGCTACATTAGGCCATCGAAAATGCCGAATCAAATCTCCAAATGTCCACTGTACATCCATGTCATGCTGACGTCATTTTCCACTTCCACTCCTCAAGGACAATCACCTGCTTCCATGTGTCCAATTAGAGGAACGATAAAGGGTCATCGATCCTTGGATTTTCAATGATTTTCAAAGGGTTGCAATTGATAAGAACTTATAAGGTTCTTAGATTCTGATGTCCTTGACCTTATGATATTCCAATAGGCCCTCTGCTTTGAGGTTCCGATACCAGGATCCAATGTGCTTCAACCTCCGATATTGCATCGAAAAAAATTCTCAAAATAATTATAAGGGACTTTGATCTTCGATATCTGGCCTACTCTGATATTTGGGTTTTGAAAGATCTAGGCTCCCAAGGTTCAAAACCTCCGAAAATTAGCTCTAATATTCAACTACTCCTTTTGGGTTTCTTTTAAATAGACTGTTGAGGTCTCAATGGCTCCCCGCTTTTGATATTGGCCTTTCAAAATTCGGCTCCCAATATTTGACCTGCTTCAAAGGACTCCATGCTCCTTTACTTCGGCTATTAATAAATTCTGATCCTGATAGCCATTTTTGAACTTCCACATACTGATGGAAAGCTCTTTCAGAGAACTTTCTAGTGGAGAAGGTTCGATGTAGGCTTTGATCATGTCTATTACATAAAACATGGCTACAAATCTCTTTGAATCAATGCTAGTCCAGTTGACATCAATTGCAACATACCAAATTCCATAATCGAATAATTCAATTCGCCAACACTAAGCATGTTTTACGGTACTTCAGAGGCACTACCCAGCTTGGACTATGGTACAAACACACAGAGGGAGTGAATATGTGTGGCTTCATAGATGAAGAATGTGTTAGGAGTCCATCAGTCCAAAAGAGTACATCGGATGGAATTTTCAGTGTTGGGTCTGTAGTGGTTTCCTGGTACAACAAGAGGCAAAGATCTATGGTGCTCATCTCAACCAAAGCAAAATACATGGCTGCAAGTCAAATAACATGTGAGGTGATATGGATGAGAAAGATACTTGTTGGATGCTTTGGTCAGATGATGGATCCAAATATGATCTATTGTAATAATCAGAATTTCATTAATCTCTCTCAGAATCTTGTTTTTTAGGATCGATCCAAGCATATAGATATTTGGTATCACCATTTACGGGATTGTGTGCAGATTTAGATAATGTTATTGCATCACATTTTGTCAGAGGAAAAATATGTAGACATTTTTATAAAGGCCTTTTAAGAGGGAAGTTTTAGTTCCACAGGTGCAAGATAGGGGTGTTTGATAATACCTTCCGTGCTGAGAGGGAGTGTTGAAAAATGAAACAAGAAATTCTGAATTTAATTTTGCCTTGATTAAATTGAGAAAATCCAAATTTCCACATCAACAGACAACTTGGATGATGTTAAATTGTGTGGCATGTCTTGTTTCCCCCATTTTACTCAGTAAATTCAATTTGGATGAGTTAGATTGTAGTTCAACATGTGTGATTGCTAATTTGTTGCAATCAAGGTCAATTATCTCAGGTTGTTTTCAATTAAACTAGTTCCAAATTTTGGAGGAACTAGTGAAAGGTTAGTTAAGCAATGGGACTTCAGTCAAACTTAGTGATCATCTAGTTAGGTGATCAATCAACCCAAAATAACTAGTGCATGCAAATAATTCGAGTTTCCCAGGTCTGGTGGTGATTCCAAGACAATGTAACATCAGTTGTATACTATCCTTGAGTGTAAATATGTTGCATGCAATCAGATGATCAACCTAAAGGAGTTGAGCAATCAATTTGAGGAATTTCCTAAATAATAGGGGCCTAATTTCTCAAGGAAGTGTACAAGGAAATAGGGGCTCAAGCAGAGGAAAAATTTGACTAACACTGGGTCACAGCTTCTCAGTAAGTAGAGAGATAGATTATTCACTTGCAGGGTGTGCTCGGTTGAGTAAAGAAATTGTAATACATCTCTATTCATCATATTAGTGAAGCAGGCATTGGGTTTCTAACATTTTGTTTTCCCTGGGAAAAATACTATTTTCATGTGTGTGAATTCTTATTGCATGTCTGATCTTTTTGTTCCAAAGTATGAATTAATTTCCGTCGAGCAATAGAGAAGGTTTGTGTCTTGTGATTTTGATTAAAACATCATGAGTAGTTGCAAATATACATGGTAATTTCTACATTTTATAAATATGAAAATTATTGTATAAATTTGGAGTGAATTATGACTAAAAATATATATTTATTTTTAAAAGGTTATTTGTTTGAATTTGAAAATAATAGGGTATGTATACCTTGATACGATTGTTATGTAGTAAGATTGTTACCTTCATATTAAAATTTGGATACATTAAATTAGCATTTATGATTTCTAAAAGGTGTTGCAAGATTTTATTTACTAGGTCATATTGAGTATTATTAAAAATTGAATGATAAATGAAGCCTTCGATGGGCAGGTCAAGGGTTTGTTGTAAGTGTTTTCTGTAGGTGGCTCAAAGGTGACCAAGGAGCGAGTCAAGGGTTTTCTGTGAGGGTTGAAGGTTTCTATGTTTCGACATATTTATATTAATGCGGGCATGGGGAGGTGTTTTCCAACACGGCATGGTAAGAGGAGGCAAGTTTGGTTGCAACTTTTGTTAGTGTGAAAATTCCTAGAAGGTGTACAAAAATCCTCACTTAAGTCACTAGGTGACAAGTGACCCTAACAACAATTTGATGGTTGCTATCCTTCTAGATCTGCAATACAAATGGGAAATATGTAGTAAAAGAAAACATGATCCAAAACGAATAGCAGCAAAATAATGTATTCGGAATAATAACCCAATTGGAATGACAATTTTAAATGAATAAATCTTTATTGATAACAACTGGTAAAGAAGATATAGAGATTGGTTTGTAAGTCCCTCTCCATGGGATGGGTCCTTTGATATCTTTGATGCTTAAAAAATAGAATTCTCTCTCTCAAGCGTGTGAAAAATCCCAAACAAAGATGAAGAACTAAAAAATGACGATAATGTTGATGATGATTATGATCATGGTGAAGAATTGATGAAAAGAATTCCTTTATATAGCAAAGTATGGAGTTAATCTTGAAAATGGAGAATAATAAAATATTATTGACCAAATTTAGATCTAACTACTTGGAATACTTTATTATATTTATTGGAGAGGGAAAACGAATTTGAATTGGTTAAATTCCTTTATTTAGAAATAATTAACAAATAAAATAATTTATTAATTATTTTGCGAGAAACAAAAAAGGTGTGAAATCAAAATAATAATTAAATGGTGATTTAATAATTATTCTAATAAGATAAATAAGGAAATTCAAATAAATAATGATTTATTTAAATGTTCCTAAGGTATTTAGTCAAATGTGACAAGGAATAATTATTAAATATTGATTTAATAATAATTCCTAGAGAAAAATATATAAATAATGATTTATCTAATTATTCTCATGGAGTTTTTTAATTTAAAAGTGAAAGTGATTTTACTATGGTAAAATTAAATCTGCATGGTGTATTTCAATCCACCTAGTTAGAAATGGTTGGGTGATAATTTTTTCGTGATAATAGCTTTGTCCATGGCGAGATGCCAGAGGATGTGGGATTCGTTGTCATGGCCAGTGAGAAGCCCAAAGACAAAGAAGAAAATGGGTCTCAAAGCTTGGATGCTTAGAATAAGAAATGTCTAAAGGTGGAAGCGACAATGTTTCTTCACTGAGGAGGAACAACTCAGACTCCTCTTCTTTGGTAGGAGCTATATACAACAATGTGGAGGTGGCAGATGTGTTCATTTCTTTCAAAGCCATTGACGATGACATGTTCTCCTCAATAGGCTGACATGTCGATTGACTAGTGCTAGGGCACAAGATGATGGAGACAATCAAAGATGGGGTTCATTGGCGTGAAGGAGGTCATGATGCCATGGGCTCTGCAGTCCTTTTCTAATTTCTCATTTGCTAGTGTGATTTATTTTCTTGCATCGGGGTGGCCATGGTTGAGGCTTCACAACCATCTTGATTCCTATCAAATCCACTTTGGGTTATTCCATGGTGGCTCTGTCGGTGGAATTGTGTCATTTCCTTCAAGCTTATAGGCTGGGGTTTTTACCTGATTTCTAATGGTTTGATATCTTTCTTTGGGTATTTGACAGATTTTCCCTTTTCTAAGGGTTCTTTTATGCAAGCTTGTTCTCTTGGATTACTAGATTGATGAGGGACTGTCAATTGTTTGGGAATTTTATAGATGCACCCTTTTCTAAAGTTTTTTTAAGCAGTCTCACATGCATGATTGCTAGATTGATAAGAGGTTCCCCATTGTTTGGGCTATATTCAATTTTTCCTTACGGGTTTTCCTTGAGATCCCTCAGTTCCCCATAACTTGACATTATTCTTATTTACATTAGGATTTATTTTGACACATATATTATATGCATTATTGTTGACACCTAATCATCAGGATTAGGTGAATAAATACAATTGATGTAAATAAATAATAAGAAATATGAACAGTCATTAGGAGATGAAGTGAATAGTCTCCCTCATGTATATAATGAAGACCAACTTGAAGGAATAATATGAATTGATTTGGTGTAGTTACCGCCTGATATCCAAGCCACTAAAATTGATTTGGATATTCCACTTATCACTTTTCTCAAGGCACTTTATCCTACTTACTCCAATTATTTTGAGTCCTTGTAAGCAAATAGAAATCTTAAAGACATTACCTTTGACTCTCTTGTGAAAAAAATTGCTGAAAGGGAGAAAGCTTTTGGAAAGAAGACAGCCCCTGAATCTTCTGAAGAGGCTGTGTGCCTCGCTCATAAAGAAAAGCATCTTGCTCAAGATTCTTTCAAAGGAAGAGGTGGTCAAAAAGGAAGAGGTAGATATTTTAGAGGTAGGGGGGAAAACACTCTCAAGGAGGAAAGGCAGATTTGCACTGCATACGGTGCAAAAGAAATGGATCACATGATGCCTCTACATGCAAGTTACCATGGGACAAAATTGAGAAACAACGAAATCAACAGAAAGGTAAAAGTGATGATACATACAAAGGTAAAGCACCTGAATCCGCTCACTATGTTGTGGCACAATGTAATATTGGAATAAATGAAGATTTAGTTAACGCTTCACTTGCTTCTTGGAAAAATGATTGGTTGCTTGATCCAGGAGCAACTTGCCACATGACTCATATAAAAGATTTTTTTGAAGAATTCACTAACAATGTTGATGGAGCAATATTCTTTGCAGACTAATCAAAAATCAAGCCATTAGGGCTTGGCACAATCATCCTTAAATTTCCCAGTCTTCCAAACTTTCTTCTGCATCATGTTCTATATCTCCCATAGCTGAAGAGAAACTTGTTGTCCTTGGTCCACATTTGCCAGCAAGGTCACTCCAATCATATGTTTGATAGCAAGCTTGAGTTGAGAAAAGCATCTGACCACTCACTTGTCATGAGGGGAATAGAAGAAGAAACGCTTCTCAAGCTGCAAGGTACCTCTACTCGTGCACAACATTTATTATACAATTCTCATTACGAAGAAGGTACACTTCCATCAAGTTTATTATTTCATTCTATATTTGGACATTTGAACTATGACAGCCTCTGCTTGTTGAAGAAAAATGGTGTTGTTGGTTTGCCTACAATTCCTAGGAAAATTAAGCAACACGATGCTTACATTGTAGGAAAGCATAGCAAACAGTATTTTCATGATTCACATTGAAGAGCACATAGAAAACTTGAACTCATTCATTAAGATTTATGTGGTCCAATGCCTGTTCCTTCAAGAAAGTTGGCAAAACAGTTGTATATCTTGTGGTATATGTAGATGATCTTTTGATGACAGGGAACAATGAAATCTACATTGCATCCATAAAGGAGGAATTAGGGAAAAGTTTTGAAATGACTAATTTGGGCTATGTTCATTACTATCTTGGTATTGAAGTAACTCAACATTCGAAGTCCATATTTCTTTCTCAAAAGAAATACATTGGAGATCTGTTGAACAGGTTTGGCATGACAGAATGCAATCCTCTTACTACTCCAATGGAACAAAACTTAAAGCTCACATCTATTGAAGGAAAAGAATTTGAGGATGCTACAAAGTATAGATAGCTTGTAGGAAGTCTCAACTACCTAACTACTACTAGACCAAACATTTTGTTTGCTGTTGGAATCCTCTCCAGGTTTATGCAAAAGCCTTGTGAGGGACATTGGTCTGCTACAAAAAGAGTTCTAAGGTACTTGAAGGGAACTCAATACTTTCGAATCAAGTATACGCAGGTGCATGACTTCATTTTGATTGGATACTCTGATTTAGAATTCGATGGAGAAAAAGAAACTATGGTATCTGTTAGCACCTAAATCTGCCTTAGGCTGAAGGAAGGCAAAATTCAGGGTAACCACAAACCACGCTCAGTCTGGTAGCTAGCCCTACTAGAACAAGAGAGGGCTCTCTCCGAGTCACACTCAGTGAATAGATACACAATATGGTCTGAGATGACTTACAACGAAATATATATTTTAGGCTAGTAAACAAATATGGATACAAGAGACAAATTTTGTATAAGTGACTGAGTTTCTCGGATGTATGGGACCAACGAACAACAATGAGCAAAGAATTTAACACAAAGGCACAGATTACTTCGTGAGGCAAGATAGGCGGAAAGTATAGCAATTAAGTTTGAAGTAATGCGGAATGGAAAGATTGCTTAGGAGGGTGAAAAGGGCATGAACACATGAATCCTTTTCAATAGAAGAAGATCACATAACGTGAAACTTTCCCACTGGGAGAGCAATAAACAAGAATTCTACCTTATCTAACTTAGAAAATTTCACTAAAAATGAATATGAATGAACTGTGAAACATAACGAAATACATATGAAACATAAAGAGAACACATTTGCTACACTCACAACCACATGAATCTCATGAAACAGAGCCGCTGCCTTTCATTAATCCTTTGTTAAAATATACAATGAAGAACTGAGTTTCTCTCCCACAGTCTCCTAGAAATTACAACCAACCCACCCTTTGCAAATAGTTTGCATACAATATATAGAATGTGCCATGAGGAGATAGACCACCCAAGGGTTTGGGAGTTACTCGAATCATTACAAAATGGAGGTGGAAAGCCAACCATTAGCTACAGGTGCAATGTTACGAAGATGACAAATCGCTTGGGTGACTGTTTTCCTTCCTTTGCCACTTGGATAGAAGCCAATATGGAGTGAAACTACTTTAACTTTTCCTTATGTGCCAAAAACGTGGAATGTAGATGAGCGGGCCCACTTGTGGAAATTCGCGAATCGAAATTTCGCGAAACGGATGTAAATTTGGTCCTTTTTCCTATATGCGCCGCGCCAATTTCTATATGCACCATGCCACTTTGGAGCTTGTTTTAAAGCACTTGTAGGAGTCAAAAATGTGCCCAAGTGTGCTTGTAGGAAAGCATGTCCTGTCTACTTTCCAACCCAAGTGGAATTTCTGACTTTGGTGCTGATTTGCCCATCTAAACCTTCATTCTCCCAAGACTGCTTCCTGTGTGTCAAAATAGGGGCACAAAGGCCATTTTTTTGGGTGTTTTTGACCTCCTGGAGACTCAAATCATGCCCAAATTTCTTTTCCAAGCACCAGTAGTCGTGATTTTTCATCTTGAATCCAAAAATGAAAGCCATTTGTCATTCAGAGCTCCCAATTCTAAGCGCTGCGCCAGTGGCGCGACGCACAGGGAGAAAAAACCTGTGTTTTGACAAAAAAATTACCATGTGACCAAAATTGCGCCAAATTTCTTGAAATTTGGGTTGGAGGTTCTCTAAGAGGCACTATGCTGGGCCACAGAAACTTCAGCCAAGATTCAAAGCCGATCTTTCTCTTTTTCCTCTTTTGCCTCATTTGTTGCTTTGCTCAATTTGGCCTTCAATCTCCTTATCCGGGCCTTTGCACTCATGTTCCATGCCCTATAATGATAAACCATCCTCCTTAGTATGGTTTTTTCTCTGTCGGCCTTCTCCAACAGTCTCTCTAGGTGGATGTTGATCCACTCTAGCCAGGACCCACAGTCATTGTTGATCTCTTGCTCCAAGGTAGTGAGCTCGATCCTCCTTTGTTGGGCAGCTTGTCGATTCTCACGGATGTTTTGCAGCTCCATGATCTCATGCTGGTCCTCAAGTTGTTTGTTCCTCTGCTCTAAATACTTGATGATCCATTTGGCCCTCTCTACATTGAGTGACAAGTCTTGGATCTCCGTGTTCTGCTCCTGAATAGTCATCCTAAGTCGGGCACTCTCCATATCTGCATCATCATCCTGAATGAGGATGAAATCAGCCTCCTGTTCACCTGATGGCCCCTCATCATGCATGGGCCTCTTGCCCTTGTCCTGTACCTCTGTAGTCGATGCTGGAAGCGAGGCCCCTTCCACCCCGGGTGGAGATAACACTCGCTTTGCTGCTGCAAACAAGTGCCTACTGCCTCTCTGATATATCACGAATACTAGCATAGTCATGGTCTCATGGTGCTCATACTAATGAGAAGGACCACCTATCTCATGCTCTGGCTCTGATAGTACCTATGAAGTGTTGAAGAGGTCACGGGATATGAAGTCCTCCCAAGCAATGCCCTGCAATCCCAACTAATGATCCACAAAAATTCGGATAAGAGCAAAGTGATAAACACTGTTAAGCTGCTGCTGAGGGGTCTTATGCTGCATGAAGGTGTTCATCCTCTCTATGTTCCTGCAAATAAAAAATGGGAGGTTCATCATCCTCACCCTGGTAAAGTGCATGAGCAACCTGATGTGATAGGCATATAGTCGAGAGAACCTCCCCTAACAGCTGAAGTAATTCATGATCAATTTCATGAGTGGAGCATACACATCTTTCAAATATCTGAATGGGAAGACTCTTGTGAGCTGACTCAAGAATCTGGCCTTAATGTAAGGCTCATAGTGTTGCCTATCCACCTTATTCTTCTTATGCCACTGTTCTCCAACATTTGGTATGCCTGTTGCCACTGAGATAGTTTCGGGTGTCAATGTGAAGGTGACCCCGGCCAAGATAAACTGACCTCCATGTAGGTGAAGCACAAAAAGACGGGCCAACTCATGATGAACTCTAACATTAGCCACCCTTTGACAAAATTCAAAACATGCTAGGTGCTGGAAACATGACATGGCAAGAGGGCATGCTTGTAACTTAATGAGGGTAGTGGGCTCATCCCTAATATGTTTGCCACTCTTGTGATGTCTCCTGGGAGCCTGCTCTTCCGAGGATGAGTCAATTTGTGTCTCCATCTCATACTCTAATGAATGTTGTGATGCCACGACTGCTGTGTGTACTGTACTTAGGCTGCCCTTTGATGATGGTGTGAAGTTGGGTGCTCTTGTGATATCTGTCACAAGGGGAACAATGAATAAGGGAGTATTAGGAAGGGAGTAATATGATGGGAATAGGGGTTATGGGGAGAAGTTTGTTTAGGGATATGTGGGGGGTTTGGGTATTTGATAGGGTAGGGTTTTGGGGTGTTATATTGACAAATAAGAGGAGGGGAAAGGGAATAGGGTTTGGTAGTGTTTTAGGGTAGGGATAATAGGAAAAATGAGAAAGGAAGGATAGGAAAAAATGGTAGGTGAGGGAAAAATGGTGGGTGAAAATGGAACCTTGGCCTCAATACCACAATTATGCAACCCTAGCAACAATGGCCTTTGGTGTTTTCTTGTGGTAGATTTTATGAGTTTTGTTGCATTCAAACATAGCTATAAACCACCATATCATTTCTAAACTTTGATGAACAAGTCATGTCATAGAGCCTACCTGTCAATTTGAGGGGCTTCACAAGAAACATGAGGAAATTTGGCATAGTTTTGGCCCTTTGTGGGTGTGTGCCGCATGTCAAACCCAGTGCTCCGCGCCCTAGGTGTGCGTCGCGCCCGTTGAAAAAATGCACTGAGGGGTGGCTCTGTGTGTGTCGCGCCCTCTGTGCGCGCTGCGCCCCTGTGTATATGCGTCGCGCCCTGAAAACTACCTCCACCTTTACTCCAAACACGCACAATGCACACTCAAGCACTTTGAAATGTCTCCTTATGAACTTGATTTGCACAATGGCTTTGATTTTGGTGAAAAATTGTATAGAAAGACTTGGAAGTCATGGGTTAAATTTTTTCTTCTTCAAAAACCCATTTTTATAATGTTATGTTTTGAGAATTTTTCACTGACTTAAAAGCACACTGATTTTTACTTTCCCTTTGAAATTTTAGCTCAAATGATAAAATTTCTGGCACACTTTGCAGGGATTGCACGATAGGACATTTGGCCACGAAAACCATGACTACATCTGAAGAAATCAACTGACGACTTTTTTGAAAATTTTATCACCAATGACACTGTTTGACTTTTCTTCAAAACAGAGTTTTGAAGAATAGTCAAAGTCTATCCAGAAGACGATGAAACTCTCTGAATCATAACTTTGTAAGGGCCTCACTCTGTCCTGCATGGCTTTGTTTGAAGACCAAATTGATTAATCCCTAGACCTAATGATCGAAAATGACTTTTTTCCATTAAAGGACCAGACCTTGACTGTCATGGACTTTGGTGATCATTGACAAAAGACCTGAGCTAGCAGGAGCCAAACATATGAGGGGGAGTGACTAGCACGACCTTTTCCATCAGATTACGGCATGCCCCTAGCGGAATGCAGCTGAGTGAATGGAGCAGGACACCTAAAAATGAAATGCATAAAGATTTTTGATCTCTGACGGAGGTCTGACCAGACCGACTCTAACATCGGCTCCAATGGGGAATGGTAGCTCCTTGGATGTGCCAAGAACAACAGATCTCTGGAATATTTAGACAGTGTCTTCATCCATTCAGCTATGGAGTCATTATCTCGACAAATAACACAGGACTCTGACTCATTTATGAAACTGAAATGACCAAAAAACGGACTCAAATTTGACATTGAAATGACTCGAAGACTAACTTGACAAACTCTAACAAAACTAAAATAAAATGGTATTTACAGCGACAATGCAAGCAGTGTTAATAACTCAAAAATGGTACCGCTTGAGTAGCCGACCATTGATCGGCCCTCCTCGACAATCTTCCCCGTTCACTTCCTTCAGAAGAAAGGCATTCTGACCCCGATATGCTGCAATCTTGAAAGGACCTTTCCAAAGATTCTCGAACTTACCGTGCTTACCTTTCTCCTCATTCCTTGCATCCCACTTCAGCACCACATCATCCACCTGAAATTTGTCCACCTTTGCCTTTCTGTCATAAATTTTCTTGATCTTCTCCTGTAATTTGGATGTGTTCTTGAAAACTTCTTCTCTGGTCTGCTGCAAGTCGACCATTTGATTCAACCTTCTCTGCATGGGGTCTTCTTCACTGCCGGCCTCCTGAAGAAGTTTGACTACCGGGGTGGCGAAAGAGGTAGGAAATACTGTATCAACTCTATCAACAAGCTCGAAAGGTGATGTACCTATGGATTTCTTCTGACTGCCCCGATCTGCCAAAGTGCATTGACCAACCTCTTATGCCAACTCTTCTTGTTTATTTCTAGCAGCTTCTTGATGATGTTGACCAATGATTTGTTCGAAGACTCTGCCAATCCATATCCTTGTGGATGATAGGCAGTTGAGTGACCCAAAATGATGTGATATTTATGACAAAACTCTACCATCCTTTTTTATTTGAAAGCTACTGCGTTATTAGTGATTAACTTATTCGAGCAACCAAAGCGAGACAAGATGTTATTTTCAAGGAATGAAATGATTACCGCATTTGTAGCTTGTCTGGTGGGAATTGCCTCGATCCATTTCGTGAAATAATTTGTCATTGTGAGGATCCATCTATGTTGACCGGAAGAAGCAAGATGAATTTCACAAATGAAATCCAATCCCCATTGTTGGAAAGGGGCACTCACCTCTATAGGCTTAAGTGGTAAAGGCTGTAACTTCTGTTTTCCTTCAAAAATTTGACACTTATGACAGTGCTTGACCATCTTATATACATCAGCAAACAATGTCGGCCAATAATACCCCGCTCTCAAAATCTTATTTGCTGTTGACTTCCAAAAAAGGTGACCACCACAGTCTCCTTGGTGGCAGTCCTCCATGACCTTCTTTGCTTCCTTTTCCACCAAACAGTTTAACAAAACGCCACCGGGATCTTTCCAATACAGTGCAGAATTTAGAATGCAAAACTTGGCAGCCTTCAACTTGAGTGTTCTCGCTTTGTTTCTAGTCATGCCGGGTGATGGTGACAATTTTTTAAGAACATATATGATATCTAAATACCATGGAGAAAGAGAAAAAATTTCAGATACCTGAATTCACGATCCTTCCTCATTCTTATCGGACATAATAGTGATCAGATTTATGTCCAAGGCGTGCAAGTTTGATTCGGCCATTAACTTTGCCAACCCCTGTCCTTTAACCAGCTTTGTGGGCTTTATTTCCACATCATATTCTAGCAAGGTTGCAATCCACTTGCCTCGTCTTCCTTCTGGATCGGTCTGCACTAAAACATCTTTGACAACATCGTTAGGAACATAGGCCAAAATATGAGAATGTAGAATATATACTCGGAAATCTTTCAGTGCCTTCACAAGTGCAAGGGCTTGCTTCTCAATGATGTTGTATTTTAAGGCTGCATCTCTTATAGCTTTGCTGAATAATGCAATGGGTCTTTCATGATCATCTCTTTTCTGCAATAACACGGCTGCCATAGTATGCTCCGAAGCAAATGAAAGCAATATGAAATCCTGAGTGTAGTCCGGGCTGACTAGAACTGGAGCTGAAGAAAGAGTCAATTTGACCAAATTGAAAGATTTTACAGCCTCCTCTGTCCATTTCACTTGGTTGTCCTTCTTAATAATGTTTGTCATCTCTCTTAGGTGCTCAGCAAGATTAGGTACAAAGCGGCGTAGAAAATTCATTTTACCATTGAACGATTGTATTTCTTTTTTATTCCAGGGCAGATCGATTTGCTGAATTGCTTGCACACGTGCTGGGTCAATAGAAATGCCATCTTTTGAGATAATGTGCCCAAGTAGTTTTCCTTCCTCCATGGCGAACAAGCTCTTCTTTGGATTCAGTGACAAGCCATATTTTCTGCACTTTTGGAAGATAGTTTTTAGATGGTATATGTGCTCTTCATCAGATTTGGAAAACACTATCAAATCATCCAGGTACACCACCAAAAAGACATCCTTCTCATTTGCAAAAGCCAAGTCCATTGCACGCTGAAATGTGGCACCCGCATTCTTCAAACCGAAAGGCATTTTAGCGTAATGAAAGGTTCCCCATGGAGTGGTGAATGTTGTCTTGTCTCGGTCATCTTCATGGACAGAAACTTGGTTATATCCGGAATAACCATCAAGTAGCGACATACGAGACGCTCCCACTACTCGCTGAAGTATATGGTCCATTTTTGGCAGTGGATAATTATATTTCAATGAAACTTTATTGAGATTTCTAAAATCAATGCATAAGCGAATCTCACCTGTCTTCTTTCGTATGGGCACCAAGTTAGAGATCCAATTCGAAAATTTGATTGGCACAATGATCCCTGATTTGTACAACCTATTTATCTCCTTTTCAATAGATGACAACAAATTTGGATTTAGCCTTCTCAACTTCTGTCTGAATGGTTTTTTATTAGGCTTGATGGGCATAGTGTGCTGAATTATGTTGGTATCATATGTCTTTAAGTCAAAACAGTCCCAAGCAAACACATATGCAAATGAAGATATCAAACTGATGTATTTGTCCTTGATATTTGGTGGCAATGCTTTGGACAATTTTACCAATTTAGGATTAGCAGCTGTTCCGATATTGACCTCTTCCACACCCTTCTCTGTTGGATGCAATGTTGGCTTGTGGGCTACATCATCTTGATCAAAGAGTTCTTCTAGAGGTATCAAGCCTTTAGGAATAACGTTATTCTTTAGCTGCAACACGTCCATTTCATCGATCTGCACCTCATCTATACCATTACCTTTACCAACGTCATTTTCTACATCAATTGAGGTCTCTTTGAACTTGCCTTTGTTTTGCAAAAAATCATCAATCTCCTCATCATCTTGGAAAACTTGCAATATCTCTGATTGTCTGGAACGGTTGGACGATGCTTGACATGGATTTTGAATTTATTACTAGAGTTCATTGGGATCTTCAAACTACTTGTTGCCTTGGAAAGAGCATCAGCAATACTATTTTGTATATGAGGCACACATGTCAAGGTGTATTCTGAAAATAATTTTAGGATGTCTAGAACTACATTACGGTAAGCCCGCATCCTAGGATGTTTTGCTTGATATTCGCCTCTGACCTGCTTGATAACCAATTTGGAGTCGCCATATACTGAAATCCTCTTAGCATTCAGATTTCTAAGAATCTTTAGGCCAACAATCAGAGCTTCATACTCAGCTTCATTGTTTGAACAATCAAAAGCCAACTTGTAAGAGCATACCCGCACGTTACTAGGGACTTTGTTCGCGGCGGAGAAAGGACTGCGTACCCAAATTCCAATTCCATCGCCATCATTTCCCACTGCTCCATCCAAATCCATGGTCCACAAACCTTCTTCCTCCTCTTGCAAGTGTTGAAAATCTGTTTGTTGTGCCTTGTCTGCTTGTTGTTCATTACTTTCAGCTAATTGCTCAACGATGTTCTGTTGTTCTTGTTCTTCTTCCTTTAAAACTCCTTTGAAATTTTCTGTTATTTCTGGAATATCATCTACTTCTACTAACTGACTATCTTTATCATTGAAACTATCTGAATACAAAACAAAAGACTCTAAATCTGTATGTACAAAATTAATCGGATGATTTATTGGTTTCTCCTTGCTTGTGATCATGTGTTTCATTTTTTGTTCCCGATACAATTTCCTCCTTTATCCAAACACTGGAATTGTTGCATAGGAGAAATCTAGCTGCAGTGTACCTTTCAATTTCACTACCCAAGACCTGGAAAGAAGCATGCCAAACCTGGGAGGAATATCTGCTACAACAACATCCATCAAAATATTCTTCATTGGGAGCTGATCTAGACTCACAACCAAGTCTTTGATGAGTCTTATACTCTTACTCTATTGGAATCAAATGAATAGAGATCATGGTATTTTCGGGTGATGTCCAGACCAAGCTTATCCATGATATCCTTGGGCATGAGATTGTGAGAAGCTCCGAAATCGAACATGGCGTTATGTAACACAAAATCATGCAATCTTAAACTGATATAAAAAGGTGGCACATCACTATCAGGAGACTCACCATTCGATGTTGGCCCAAAAATCATTTCAGATTGATCATCTTCGACATTCGCCATGTCGGACATTGGATCCCAATTCAACATTTTAGATACTTGTCCTCTATAACTGTTGTTCCTCATTATTTCAGTCAAGGGCACCTTTAATTTAGAAATCTCATTCTCTAAATTAAAAGCGGGAATCTTTTCTACCTCTTTGAATGGGATTTCTTTCCTTTCACTTTCTTTTGATGCAACTTGCTGATGTGAGTGTTTTGTTGATGGTGATTTGCTGCTCTCCGGATCAACCGTCTCCTTTCCTTTCCTTTGTGTCACTGATGAATCATTCTTTGATGCTTCAACATCCTTCCTTTTTTGAATTGGTTTGATCGACACATCTCTGTTTCTAAGTGAATATTGTTTTTGTTGGGCGGACAGAGCATTCATGTAGCCTCTTTGGACTCATCTGATTCTTCCTCCAAGACGATGTCACTTGCTAGAATGAAATCTACGTCTTTGTGTAGAGATGAACTTTCTGCATACTCCTCATCCTCAGTGAGATAAATAGGAAAATCATCAGGAGTAAAGAGGTGATTTTCTTCACCTATTATATTCCCGTCCTCATCTGATTCCGGTCCATGCACACAATTTTGCTGCAAAGGTGTCTGTACTAGCTATTGTGCTATCTGCTCTTGGGCTTGCTGATCTCTCTGTCTTATTCTATATTGTGGTTGTTGCTGACCACAGAAGTTAGGATTTCTAACTTGTGGCTCCAGTTTGTCAAGTTTCACCCTTTCAAGCATCTGCTCTACCTTCCGAAGTAGCTGATCTACCGATGAAGATTCTTCCTTTACGGTGACCTTCTTCTCTGCCTTTTCTCTAGCTCTCTTGGTCAGCAGATTTGCTTCAACGCTGACTGCTATCTTCTGCATGTCTTCCATTGTGGCTGGTTCTCTTTCTCTTAATTGATAAGCCATGTCAACATCAAAACCATCCAGGAACTTCAACATGGCTAGTCCCACAAGTGGCCTTAGATGATCTGGAATTTCGTTATAAACTGAATTGAATCTAATGCAATAGTCTTGGACCGACTCACCAGCGTTTCGTTTGATCTCCTCATATTCAGCCAAAATTTGAAGAGGATTCTTTTTCACTTCCCAGCGGTTTAAAAATTGTCTTTGTAGGTTAGCCAAGGTAGCGATACGTGTAGCCGGCAAACCTCTGAACCATTTCCTCACTTCACTTGCAAATGTATGTACAAAGAGTCTCATCGCCACATTCTCTGCATCGATCTCATGAAGTTCATAGAAGTCTATCATTCTGTGCACATGTTGCTGAGTAGTAAAGCCATTAGGAGTGCCATCAAAAAATGGGATTTTGCTTTGATAATCTATGGGCATATCATCTAAAATTTGAGGCAGAACAAGGGGTGAAAAATGGGCAGCCATCACTCTTGGTGGATTTGTCCTCGGAGGTGTTGGAGGAGTGTGCACAGTTTGTAAGGGGCTAGCAATTGGAGTTTGAATCTGAGCTACAATGTAGTTATCAATTGACCGGTTAGCCCTTTACGTCTCCAAGTCTACAAGAAACTGTGGATTGTGGACAGTAGAGTCAACCGCCCTTTCAGATTTGGTTTTGAACAACGATAATTCAAACTGCTCATCAAACTCTAGCTCTTCAATATACTCAAAAATGTTCGGGCATGAATGGGATTTGAACCCGGGCGATATAGAGCTTTCTTGATGACGAATTCTTGAAATCAAATTGGGATTTTCGTAGATGTGCAGAGGATCTGGATCTAGATTAGCTCTGGTATATCTTCTAGAAGCCAATGTGCTATTGATAAAAATCAAAGGACACAACCAACTTACTCAGCCTATCCAATCCTAAAGTTATCATCTGGAAGCTTAGAATTATTAAAAAGTAAGGGGATTTGATTTCGTTCCCCAATGGAGTCGCCACTATGTTAGCACCTAAATCTGCCTTAGGCTGAAGGAAGGCAAAATTTAGGGTAACCACAAACCATGCTCATTCTGGTAGCTAGCCCTACCAGAACAGGAGAGGGCTCTCTCTGAGTCACGCTCAGTGAATAGATACACAATATGGTTTGAGATGACTTACAGTGAAATATATATTTTAGGCTAGTAAACAAATATGGATACAAGAGACAAATTTTGTATAAGTGACTGAGTTTCTGGGATGTATGGGACCAACAAACAACAATGAGCAGAGAATTTAACACAAAGGCACAGATTACTTCGTGAGGCAAGACAGGAAGAAAGTCTAGCAATTAAGTTTGAAGTAATGCGGAATGGAAAGATTGTTTAGGAGGGTGAAAAGGGCATGAACACATGAATCCTTTTCAACAAAAGAAGAACACATAACGTGAAACTTTCCCAGAGGTAGAGCAATAAACATGAATTCTACCTTATCTAACTTAGAAAATTTCACTAAAAATGAATATGAATGAACTGTGAAACATAACAAAATACATATGAAACATAAACAGAACACATTTTCTACACTCACAACCACATGAATCTCATGAAACAGAGCCGCTGCCTTTCATTAATCCTCTGTCAAAATATACAATGAAGAACTGAGTTTCTCTCCCACAGTCTCCCAGAAATTACAACCAACCCACCCTTTGCAAATAGTTTGCATACAATATATAGAATGTGCCATGAGGAGATAGAATTCCCAAGGGTTGGGGAGTTACTCGAATAATTACAAAATAGAGGTGGAAAGCCAACCATTAGCTATAGGTGCAATATTACAAAGATGACAAATGGCTTGGGTGACTGTTTTCCTTCCTTTGCCACTTGGATAGAAGCCAATCTGGAGTGAAACTACTTTAAACTTTGCCTTATGTGCCAAAAAAGTGGAATGTAGATGAGCGGGCCCACTTGTGGAAAGTCGCGAATCGAAATTTTGCGAAACGGATGTAAATTTGGTCCTTTTTCCTATATGCGTGGCACCAATTTCTATATGTGCTCGCCACTTTGGAGCCTATTTTAAGGCACTAGCAAGAGTCCACAATGTGCCCAAGTGTGCTTGTTGGAAAGAATGTCCTGTCTACTTTCCAACCCAAGTGGAATTTCAGAATTTGGTGCTCATTTGCTCCTCCAAATATTCATTCTCCCAATACTGCTTCCTGTGTGTCAAAATAGGGGCATAAAGGCCATTTTTTGGGTGTATTTGACCTCCTGGAGACTCAAATCATTCCCAAATTTCTTGTCCAACCACCAGTAGTCATGATTTTGCATGCTAAATCCAAAAATGCAAGCCATTTTTCATTTGGATCTCCCAATTCTAAGCACTGCGCCAGTGGCGTGACGCATAGGGAGAAAAAACCTGTGTTTTGACAAAAAAGTTACCATGTGACCAAAATTGCGCCAAATTTCTTGAAATTTGGGTTGGAGGTTCTCTAAGAGGCACTATGCTAGGCCATAGAAACTTCAGCCAAGATTCGAAGCTGATATTTCTCTTTTGCCTCTTTTGCCTCATTTGTTGCTTTGCTCAATTTGGCCTTCAATCTCCTTATGTGGGCCTTTGCACTCATGTTCCATGCCCTCTAATGATAAACCATCCTCCTCAGTATGGTTTTGTCTCCGTCGGCCTTCTCCAATAGTCTCTCCAGGTGGATGTTGATCCGCTCTAGCCAGGACTCACGGTCATTGTTGATCTCTTGCTCCAAGGTAGTGAGCTCGATCCTCCTTTGTTGGGCAGCTTGTTAATTCTCACGGATGTTTTGCAGCTCCATGATCTCATGCTGGTCCTCAAGTTGTTTGTTCCTCTGCTCCAAATACTTGATGATCCATTTGGCCCTCTCCACATTGAGTGACAAGTCTTGGATCTCCGTGTTCTACTCCTGAATAGTCATCCTAAGTTGGGCACTCTCCATATCTGCATCATCATCCTAAATGAGGATGAAATCGGCCTCCTGTTCACCTGATGGCCCCTCATCATGCATGGGCCTCTTTCTCTTGTCCTGTACCTCTGTAGTCGATGCCGGAAGCGAGGCCCCTTCCACCCCGGGTAGAGATAACACTCGCTTTTCTACTGCAAACAAGTGCCTACTACCTCTCTGATATGTCACGAATACTGGCATAATCGTGGTCTCATGGCGCTCATACTGATGAGAAGGAATACCTATCTCATGCTCTGGCTTTGATAGTACCTATGAAGTGCTGAAGAGGTCACGGGAGATGAAGTCCTCCCAAGCAATGCCCTACAATCCTAACTGGTGATCCACCAAAATCCGGATAAGAGCAAAGCGATAAACACTATAAGTTGCTGCTGAGGGGTCTTATGCTACATGAAGGTGTTCATCCTCTCTATGTTCCTGCAAACGAAAAAAGGGAGGTTCATCATCCTCACCTTGGTAAAGTGCATGAGCAACCTGATGTGATAAGCATATAGTCGAGAGAACCTCCCCTCACAACTGAAGTACTTCATGATCAATTTCATGAGTGGAGCGTACTCATCTTTCAAATATCTGAATGGGAAGACTCTTGTGAGTTGACTCAAGAATCTGGCCTTAATGTAAGGCTCATAGTGTTGCCTATCCACCTTCTTCTTCTTATGCCACTGTTCTCCAACATTTGGTATGCCTGTTGCCACTAAGATAGTTTCGGGTGTCAATGTGAAGGTGACCCCAGCCAAGATAGATTGACCTCCATGTAGGTGAAGCACAAAAAGACGGGCCAACTCATGATGAACTCTAACATTAGCCACCCTTTGACAAAATTAAAAACATTCTAGGTTCTGGAAACATGACATGGCAAGAGGGCATGCTTGTAACTCAGTGAGGGTAGTGGGCTCATCCCTAATATGTTTGCC
>APFE030778790.1:16001-59657 GCA_000404065.3 Pinus taeda | reverse complement strand
ATACCACAATTATGCAACCCTAGCAACAATGGCCTTTGGTGCTTTCTTGTGGTTGATTTTATGAGTTTTGTTGCATTCAAACATAGCCATAAACCACCATATCATTTATAAACTTTGATGAAAGGTCATGTCATAGAGCCTACCTGTCAATTTGAGGGGCTTCACAAGAAACTTGAGGAAATGTGGCACGGTTTTGGCCCTTTGTGGGTGTGCGTCGCGTGCCAAACCCAGTGTGCCGCGACCTGGGTGTGCGTCGTGCCCATTGAAAAAATGCATTGAGGGGTGGCTCTATGTGCGTCGCGCCCTCTATGTGCACTGCGCCCCTGTGTATATGTGCCGCGCCCTAAAAACTACCTCCACCTTTGCTCCAAACACACACGATGCACACTCAAACACTTTGCAATGTCTCCCTATGAACTTGATTTGCACAATGGCTTTGATTTTGGTGAAAACTTGTATGTAAAGACTTGGAAGTCATGGGTTAAATTTTTTGCTTCTTCAAAAACCCATTTTTCTAATGTTATGTTTTGACACTTTTTCACTGACTTAAAATCACATTGATTTTTACTTTCCCTTTGAAATTTTAGCTCAAATGATGAAATTTTCGGCACTCTTTGCAGGGATTGCACGACAGGACATTTGGCCATGGAAAGCATGACTGCATCTGAAGAAATCAACTAATGACTTTTTTGAAGATTTTATCACCAATCACTATTTGACTTTTCTTCAAAACAAAGTTTTGAAGAACAATCGAAGTTTATCCACATGACGATGAAAATCTCTGAATCATAACTTTGTAAGGGCCTCACTCTGGCCTGCATGGCTTTGTTTGAAGACTAAATTGATTAATCCCTAGACCTAATGATCGAAAATGACTTTTGTCCATTAAAGGACCAGACCTTGACTGTCATGGAATTTGGTGATCATTGACAAAAGACCTGAGCCAACAGGAGCCAGACATGAGGGGGAGTGACTAGCACGACCTTTTTCGTCAGATTATGGCACGCCCCTAGCGGAATGCAACTGAGTGAATGGAGTGGGACACCTAAAAATTAAATGCGTAAAGAGTTTTGATCTCTGACGGAGGACTGACCAGACCGACTCTAACAGTATCTACTTCAAGATATGCTATGAGTCTTGGATCAGAAGTTGTCTCGTGGAGATCATGCAAACAATTAGTTCCAGCAGATTCCACAATAGAAGCAGAGTACGTGGCAGTAGTTGAGGCAACAGAAGAAATTGTGTGGCTCAGGAAAATTCTTGAAGATTTGCAAGTAAAAGCAGTACAATCAACTCCACTCATGATTGACAATACCTCTGCAATAAATTTGGCCAAGAACCCAAAGCTCCATGATCGAACAAAGCACATCAATACTAAATATCATCTGATTCGACATCAAGCTGAGGCCAAGACAATCCATCTCCATCATTGTTCCACTAATGAGCAAATTGTAGACATCTTCACCGAAGCACTTGGAAGAGAAAAGATTGAACGATTCAGAATGATGCTTGGACTCACCAACATCCCTTTAGATTAAGGGGGGGAATGTTGACACCTAATCATCAAGATTGGGTGAATAATACAATTGATGTAGATAAATAATAAGAAATATGAACAGTCATTGCGAGATGAAGCGAACAGTCTCCCTCATGTATATAATAAAGACCAACATGAAAGAATAATATGAATTGATTCGGTGGAGTTACTACCTGGCTTGACAATTATTATATAAACATATTTTTATTTGAATAAAAATTTATTTTTTTTCTTTTCTAACAAATTAATAAAAATTTATATATATAGATATCCTCTGCTTAAATTTGACTTCTTTATTTTAAAAAGAAATATAATACATATTATTTCTTATTAAATCTTGCATAAAAATAAATATATTTTTAAATTTATTAAAAATAATAAAAAATATTATAAATATAAAAAAAAAATATTTCAAATTTATTATTCCATTGATAGAAACTTGGTGAATTTTTACTTTATAAATTATTAAGCTAAAACAATAAATCCATAATATTTTCCTTATTTCTAACCTTGTAAAAATTATTCAACCCTTTCTGATGTATTTCAAACTTATAATAAAAGCACTTTACTCTATTCAATAATCTATTATTAGTTCATAGAATAAACTAACACTAATGATTAGTTGATAGAAAAAATAACACTAATGAGATGGTGCTAAATATTATCATTAATCATAAAAATTATAAATGATAATAAGATTTATGTTGAGATTTTATATAAGTAATTAGATGATACAATATAAGTATATGGTTGTATTTCTTATATGTTTCAATGTATTTTTTTATTTTATGAATTTTTGAGTGATTTAACAGGGATAGATTTTGAAAATATTGTAATTCACAAATTCTTATTTTAGGTCAGGGATGTTGCTATGTTTTATTTTAGATTTGGAGATACCATTCACAAATTTTAGCATAAAATATCTTATTGGAGAGAGACACCTTACTGGAGAGAGACAAAGAGAAAAATAAGATTGTTAACATTTTTATTGATAATCTGTCATAAAGCATGGAGGGGATAATACCTAGTTCCAACTAGCAACACTATAACTTATATTTGTATTACAATATAATTTACCATTATACGTGTGATTATTTTAGGTTAGGGATGTTGCTATGTTTCATTTTAGACTTGGAGACACCATTCACAAACTTTAGTGTAAAATATCTTATTGGAGAGACACAAACAACAAAATAAGATTGTTAGCATTTTTATTGATATTGTGTCCTAAACCATGGAGGGGATAGTACCTAGTTCCAACTAGAAACATTATAACTTATATTTATATTTTTATTACAATATAATTTACCATTATATGTGTGTTTAAAATAAGATAGATTTTTTATGCATTTTAATATCTTAATCAATAATTAGCTTAACCTATTGGAGTTCTAATTTGCACCAAATTTTGTAATATACTATTGACTCTTTTTTTTTCACTAATTACATGTTGTTTGCTTTTAACTTTTTTTGTTTTTGTTCTAACCCTGTTAAACTAAAAATTTATTGTTTACAATATCAATGTGTCAACACCAATTCCACTTATTTTCATTTATAACTAGATAAAATTAATTAAGAAATGTGTGGAATTGTCCATGGGGTTTTGGATAGATGGTGATCGGGTGCTATGTTAAGGCACTTCTTGATATGAAGTCATCATTTCAATTCCCCACCTCGATTGGAGTGATATATTGAACATGATGATGCAATCCCACCAAACTTTATATTATATATATATATTATATATTATATATATTATGAATGATTAAAACATATTTTTTTTAGTATTGAAAAGTGTTGAATGAGGCTTAGCATTTAGTGAAAACCCTTTGTATCCTTAGTTCACATGTATCATTTATTCTATTTAAAATATATTTGTTATTTATAAGTTCATTTGAGGTATTTTTTTGTTTCAATAAATGTAGCATGTGCATATTTTTGTGGACCTACACAATGCATGCTTAGTGATTGAAATATATAAATTTACTCGAATTGCATGGTAAAGGACAATTAAGTGATATATTGTTTCATAAATAATTAAATTTGATAGAAATAACAACTATAGGCTCCTTAAACCAAATGTTATACATTTTATTTTATTTGTGTATTTAGGTTGTTTGTTTATGTATTTTTGAATTAGCACTAATGTCTTTCTTATTATCTAATTTGCAAAACATATTCGTGAATAAATTATGATTTTTTCTTTATAGTCTGTCTTTATTGATTTATATATATATTGAGATATGTTAAGGTAATTTAAATTAGGGATAATTTATCTCTTTTTCTTTTCTTTACGATTTATCTTTATTGATTTATATGTTTACCTAGGTGTTAAAACATATGATAAATCAAGTATATTTATATCAATTGATAATAATTAGTGGTAACTCGGTTAGCAGAAATAGTTGGGTTGGCATCAAGAGAGTTAGTGAGTTAAGGTTGATTATTTTGTTAGGAGTATCTTGTTAATGTGTCAAATTGTAATGTCTCACTACTTGTCTAACTATATTGTTCATTTGTTATATATATATTATATATTATATATATTATATATATATTATATATATATGAGGAATCATTAATCAAGATGATATCATACTTTCATGACATGGGTTGATTCCAATCATTTACCATTGTAAACTCTAAGTATTATTATTTCCCCCAAAAGAAGGAAACACAAGTCTGCATCGATGGATTGAACATGAGAATTTCATCACTTACATAAATTACATATCATGAGCTTTCCAAGTGAGAACTACGCTAAGGGGGTATTTTTTTTCTCTATTATTATTTAAAATAGTTTTTTTGAGTTAAATATTATACTAATTAATCAAAAGAATTCAACATTATAGTTATGGTTTTGACCTCATCTACCACAATGGAAACTAGACCAATGAAAAAACCATAATTCCTTATATAATGATACATGAAGACTAAAAATAAAAGTAAAAAATACTAGATTTTTGGTCCAAAAGTTGTTGTAGTCTAGCCTCTCATCTAGGATAATCATAAAAGCAAAAAATCAAAATGGAAACTAAATAAATATCACCTAGTCATTCCAATGGAAATATGTTCCAACGAAGAGGGTAGCCACTGCAAACAAGTGTGAAAATAGTCTAGTCCTAGAGTGAAGGGGAAGGAAGAAACTAGATCTAAGAGTTTCCAAACATTATATCATGGCATTCTTGTTGTTGAGGTGGCTCATTTCAACGAGGAAAACATCACAGAATGAACAAATTCTAATCAAATGGATTGATAAGAATTGTGAGTTAATGAGTTGGAGTTATGAATTGAAGCCATATCATGGAAGAACTGAAATAGAACTAGAGGCAACATACAACCATAATGTCTAGCAAGTGTTTAGCATGAATGCACCTAGTTGTATTAAACATTCCTTGGAGTGGTTGTTTGGCATGTCCCCTCACTTGAATGTTGTGATTGATACCCCCTCCCAATGTGTTTCCTCCAGTACCACCCCATACATAGGATAAAATTTATTTATATGTGTTTATAATATAATATTATTTATTGATAAATGAAATTCTTACATGTAATTATAGTAATCAGTTGTGATTTTATTATTATTATTATTATAAAATTTCATTATATATAAATAATCCTGATAAAGTCATGATAATTAAGTCCAAAAAAATAAGCTATGATAATTTCGTTTATGATAATAGTTACTTGGAGAGGGTTTCTTCATACAAATATCTCATAATTTACATTCATCATTAGCTCAATTGGAATTATAGCATTGAAAAAAATATAGTTGGATACTGGAAAGCTTATTATGGGCTTGAAAACAATTGTAAATTGATATATCTTTAGGCATGGAGTGAAAAAGAGTTCCTCTTTGAGACACTTTTCACCCTTGTAATTTTATATGAATGCAAGGTTTGGGGTCATAGTATATCTAGAGTTCATGGAGCAAGATTATGCTGACCCAAAAGCAATTTACAACCTACAACCAAAATATTAAAAGAAATACACCCTACCCAATCCTCTTGATTGAAGCTAGCCTTCCCCCCCATTGATAACATGACTATGATTAGGTGTCTCATGTGTAAGAAGAAGCTATGCCAAGAGGTTTGCTAAAATTGCTTCTAACTCTAGCCAAAATCCCCACCTCCGACTCAAGCGAGGCTGGCATAAGTATGCCCAATCTTGACAAGACCATTGGGGGAGGGGGGGTAAAAGAGATCATCTTGGAGAATAAGGATAATATTAAAAATAATATTACTTCCAAATTTAATGATGAGTTGTGGGATGATAACAAGTTAGTGGGAGAAATGAAGCTAAGATATTATAAGGAGGTGATCAACCTTAACCTTGACGATGAAAACTATCTTTTTGTCTTGATCAATGCTAAGAAGAAAATGAGCATTGCCAAGATAAGAAGTAATTCTCATGAGCTTCGAAGTGGAATAGGGTATTGACTAATTCCCAAAACAGTCTGGAACAAAATAATCTATCACCTTTGTGATACTAAGAGGGTTGAAGATGAAAAACACTTAATTCCTAAAACAACTTGGAGCAAAATAATCTATCACCTTTGTGATTCTAAGAGGGTTAAAGATGAAAAACACTTTCTCTTGGATTCTCGGCTCTTACTCAAATCTATTCTAATTTTAAAAAACTTTGTCACACTACCAACCTTCATGACTTGTTAGGTCAACAAAAGAATGTTGATTTAAGAATGTTTTTCACCTTCTTTTCTATCATATAAATAAAATATTAAAGAATCTCAACTAATATACTTTCTTAAAATCTGATAGACCATATAAATCTTAGTAGATGTTAATCATCTTCACCATCAATATTTTTTAATGTAATTAAATTTATCTTTATACAAAATATTTTATTTTTTATTTTTCCCTTAATTATTATTATTTTTTAATTATAAAAATTTATAAAAAAAAAATCAATTTAAAATAATACATCATCTTTGTTATAAAAATAATTTTATTAACCTAATGTGATTGTGATTAAACTTTTGTAGAAGTAGAAAATTAAGGTTTTTCGAAATTTAATATGTAATTAGCAAAACAATATTAAAGAAAGGTATTTGCTTTACACCTTTTTACACCACATTGATTACTAAAACCTAATTACACCTCATTGATTACTAAAACCTAAATCACCAGGTTCGATGAATTTTAAAACCAAAACCAAACCAAATTGAATTTATTCATTTTGTTTAGTAAACAAAATTCAAATTGAACACAAATGGAATGTGTAAATAATAATTCGAATTGAACAAAATTGCTAATCTGGAAATTATTTTGAATGGGTTAAACTAGAATTTAGTCCCATTTTTTTTAATAGAGATATGGCTTCTTGAAACTTTTTTATGCGTAGCTGAAATTTTATGCTAATTTTATGTATCACAATAGTAATTTGGAGGAAATGTCTTCTTACAAGTACCTAGGAATTGATATTCATCACAAGTTCAATTAGAACTATAGAATTGAGAAAAGGATTAATGGGGGATGGAAAGCTTATTTTGATCTTGAAAATAATTGTAAGATGGCAAACCTCGTAATGTGGGATAGAAATAAGTTCCTCTTTGAAACTTTAGTCACTCTTGTTATCTTATACGGATGTGAGGTTTTGGGTTGTAGCATCTCTAGAGAATCCTAGAGAAAGATTAAGCAAATCCAGAAGTGTTTTATATGTATAACCTCAAAATTAAAAGCAATACGCCATATCCTATTCTCCTTATAGAAGTGGGTCTTTCCCCTATCGAGACCCTAGCTATGACTAGGATTCTTTTGTACAAGCACAAACTCAATAAAATAAGAGATCATAGACTTCCTAAGCTAGCTTTAAATTCCAGCCAAAACCACCTAAGGCTCAAATGAGGTTGGTATAAAGACACCAAGGCCTGGTTAAACCATTGGGAGAACGACGAGAATGTTGGATTGCAAAACATTAATAACATTAAAAATATTGTTACTTCTAAGTTCAAAGAAAAAATGTGGCGTGAGAAAGATTTAGTAGCTAAAAGAAAATTAAGATATTATAAGGAGGTCATCAACCCCACCCTAGAAGATCAAAAGTATCGCTTTGTTTTAGCTAGCTCAAAGAAGAAAATTGATATAGCCAAGATTAGAATAAACTCTCATGAGCTCCATAGTGAAACAGGTCATTGGGCAGTTCTTAAAACACCATGGATGGAAAGGATCTTCCATCTCTGTAAGAATATGAACATCGAGGATGAAAATCACTTCTTCTTAGAGTGCCCCACGTACAAACACATTAGATCTCAGTTTCACAATCTTTGTTGCAATACTGACCTTCCTAGCCTCTTATGATGTCAAAATTATAGTGAGTTCGGGAGGCTTCTCTCCAAGCTTTTTGAGCATAGGAATAAAATCTTAAATCAATCTAAATAATTCGTTTCGTAGATCCGATGGACCAATGTTTGGTCTCAGTAGACGTTAACCACCACCACCATCATCATCATTTATAACTTTTAATATATAATAATATCTATATTATATATATATATATATATTATATATATATATATATCCTTATTTAATGTCTTAATGAATTAAAAAAAAGAGTTGGTTTTTAAAAATTAATAATAATATCGTCAAAAGATTTTAGTTGAAATGCATAAGTTGATGTTGTAAATAAATTTTCTTAGATATGTCGTAAATAATTTTTTTTAATATGTTTTAATCTCATCTAAACATGAGATTTTACATTATTGTTGTTTTGATATACAACTTTACCATTCTAATAATGTGGTATAGAATTTTATTATACTTTGTCTTGTGTTTCACATAATTATATCATGTTCTATGTAACTATATTGTACTATGTTTTATGGCTAATATTCAACTATTGTACTATGTTTTATGGCTAATATTCACACTATTAAATGTTGCATTTTACAAGGATGTATATTGTGACATTTATCACCGTGCATTTTATTTAATGATACTTATTGGAGAGGAAAAAAAAAAAAACGCTTTATCATGCAACTCCTGTAAAGAACATGTTAACACTTAAAACAACATATTCAACACTTTCATCTTTACATTAATCAACATTTTGATTCAAACTTTCATCTTTACATTAATCAACATATTGGCTTGGCTCGATTAGGAAGGGGCTATATGCTCATGCAACAAATCATTTCTGAATGGTAATTGATATTTTGGATATTGGGTAATTGATATTTTGACTGTAATAAATTTTGATAATCATTTAATTAATAAAGGTAAAAAGTTAAAAAATTAATTAGATGGTACTATTAATATTAGTTAATAATAGTTTAGGAAGGGGCTATATGCTCATGCAACAAATCATTTCTGAATGGTAATTGATATTTTGGATATTGGGTAATTGATATTTTGACTGTAATAAATTTTGATAATCATTTAATTAATAAAGGTAAAAAGTTAAAAAGTTAATTAGATGGTACTATTAATATTAGTTAATAATAGTTATGTTAATAGAAATATATGTTTATGCAACCAATCATTTCTAAATGCAATAAGTAATGGGTAATTGATATTTTTGGTAATGAATAATTGATATTTTGACTCTAATAAATTTTAATAATCATTTATAATCAAATTAATAAAAGTAAGAAATTAATTACATGAAATTTTAAAATGATAGTTAAAATTATTATTACTTTTCCTTATCAATATTATTAAATATTTGAAATTTATTTAAAATATAAAAATTATATAAACTAAAAAACATTAAATTTTATATATACCTCTCTAACATGACCTAAGTTTGCTTAGCTTATATATATATATATTATATATATGTATGGCATGCCCTAATGTGCATGGTTAATGTATAAATTTTTGAATATGTTTGGATTTATTTCATAGAGTTACTTAAATTTAAGTAGAAGTTTATATATATATATATATATATATGCCCTAGTGTGCATGCTTAATTTATAAATTTTGAATATCTTTGGACTTATTTCATAGAGTTACTTAAATTTAAGTAGAAGTTTCTAACCATTCTTCAAAACTATATAATGTGGGTTGGATCATTTCCAAAAATATAAAAAACCTCCATCAACTAATATAAAGAAAAAAATATTTTAATTTAGGTAAAGATTTTAATAAGAGAGTTTAATTTAAGGATTATAAATTTCTTAAAAGTTAATAAGTTATGAATTAAGATTACTAATTTCTCTTAGAAACAAATGATGATGATCATGATTAATGTCCACCAAGAACAATATGGTATATCAGACTTTAAGAAAGTAAGAAATTAATTGAGTTTCTTTAATATTTTATTTCTATGATAAAAAGAAGAGAGAGGGTCCTTCCTAGATAATTGTAGTTTTGCTAAAATAATAAGTCAAGAGGTTGGTAGTGTGGAAAATATTTTGAAAATTAGAATGAATGTGAGTAAGAGCGAGATTCTTCAAGAGTAAGTGTTTGTCATCTTCAACCCTCTTAGTGTCACAAAGGTGTCATACCGTCTCATTGAGTTTTGGGAATTTATCATTGATGATTTCACTTTGAAGCTTGTGAGAATTAGTACTTATCTTGGAAATATTCATTTTTTTCTTAACATTGGTCAAGATAAAAAGATAAGTATATTTTTTTAGATTAGGATTGATCACCACCTTATAATACCTAAGCTTCATTTTCCCCTCTAACTCTTTATTGTCCAACAACTTATCATTCAATTTGGAAGTACTAATATTTTTAATATCATTTTCATTCTGCAAGATGCTCTCCTCCTTTATCCACAATAGTCTAACCAAACTCGGCATCCTTATGTCAACCTTTCTTGAGCCAAAGGTGGGGGCTTTTTCTAGAGTTAGAAGTAATTTTAGGAAACCTCTTGGCTTCAATGTTGTATAACTTTTTCTTATACATGAGATGCCTATTTATAGCCATGCTTTCAATGGGGGAAAGTCTAACTTCAATCAAGAGGATAATGTAGGGAGTATTTCATTTAATCTTGAGGTTGTATGTTATAAATCTGTTTTGGATCAACTCAATATTCCTCCATGATTCTCTAGATATACTAGAACCCCAAACCTCACATCCATATAAAATAACATGGCTGAGGAAACTCTCAAAGAAGATTTTTTTTTAATCCATGCCCAAATATATGTTGACTTAGAATTGTTTCAAGCCCATAATAAGCTTTTTTTGAATCAAAACCCAAATATATGTTGACTTACAATTGTTTCAAGCCCATAATAATATTTCCACACTCCAATAATATTTTTCTCAATGCTATAATTCTAATTGAGTTGATGATAAATGTTGATTCCCAAATATTTGAATGAGAAAATTTTCTACAATTATTTATTATTATAGTTGATCCTTTTGGATTTAGTTATCATGACTTTAGTCTTGTAAGTATTAAGAATCATACCCATCTTAGCACAATAGTCTTGGAGGATTCTAAATTGTTTTCCAAGATTGTCATGACTCCTAGCTAAAAGAGTGATATTGTTAGCATAAAAGAGAAGAGTAATGACCATACCAGTTAGCCTCACGCTATCACATCCTACAACTTCCAAACACTCTTCTAGCTTATCAATGTAAATGCGAGAAAGGGTAGGGGATAAGGGGCATCTTTGCTTAAATCCAATATTTCATGTAATTTATTTTGACCAACCCTCAGTGGCCCTAAGCTCGGAAAAAATATTTTCGTATAGTCTAACCACAACAATCCTTGGCTCAAGAGGAGCCATTATCTCTTCTAGTCTCTTCCATAGTTTATGTCGAGGAATGATGTCAAAAGTTTTTTTAAAGTCAACAAAACAACTCCGCACTTATCCTAGAAGTAACAAGAAGGTCCTTAGTTGAGAAGTGTCTCCTAAATCTTTCCCTTTAGCTCTTTTACCATGGCTTTCAAGCCAAAGCCTATTCATTTTTCCAAAATGAGCTCATACAACTTATAAATTAAAGTAAATTAAATGAAACTATCTTTATAAACAAAATTATGTAGATGGGATGAAATAATCAACTTCAAAATAATGTAAAAACAAAAAAATAATTTACACCTGCAAGTAAGGAATTAATTGCACATTTGATTATGGTGAAGATGAGCATTGAGTCAATGTTATGGAGAAAGAGCTAAATCAAAGTGAGAAAATGAGACATGGTAACTTGTGCCTAAACTGAAAGATAAAAATCTAATTGGCACCAAATAGATTTTCGAAAATAAATTAAATAAATATAAACAAATAAGGATGAATAATACTAGATTGGTTTTTTCTAATACAATAAGTTCAAGATTTCGTGGCCACAAATATTCACCCTACTATGGAATAGTTAATAACAAGCATAACAGACAGTTATATATATATATAAGTAAGTACATTTGTTATGGGGATCTAAACTATTAAGTGCATATTAAAAGCTAAAATGTGAATAATCCACCCCAGGGAAAAATTCCTGTAAGAGAAAGACTATCTGCATCTTAAATTATGGTGTTTAATAAGATATGGGCAATCTATGTATATTATTAGAAGGGGAGGCTAGATAGTGCAGTAAATATCTAATTAAATGGTGTAGTGTTTAGTGGATATTACTCAATAAGATGTGTTAAAGCAATTTTTAAATTATCCTTATCGTTAGCTGGATTGAGATACATGGATGATCTTATAATTCTTACAGTTCCGACTCCTAATTCTTACAGGCCGTGATTCTTCTTTGTTAGTTGGAATGAGTTACATGCATGATCTTATAATTCTTACAGTTCTGACTCCTGAGGAACTTAGATGATAAAGGTTCCGGTTTCTGTCAATTTATAAACCTGATTTCCTTGTTATGCACGGTGCCAAATGAATGCACCGCACGCATGCGCGTGGGGATCGATAGAAGCCCGCAAAATGAGAAGAGAAGAGCGGGTCAAATCAAAATAATTATTTGCGTTTACATGTTAAGATGTCACGAATTCAACACCTTGTATTTACTATTCATAAATAATAAACAATAATTGGCTTCACAATTAGAGTTAGACATAACCTTGATCACACGTATGGCCAACACTATGATGGGGAGTGTGTATGAGGGGGAGTGTATAGTACGTGGAATTAGGTGCCTCGTTCCACATGATATGGCGTAGAGATTTTTTCAGTGATGTGGAGAGAATGATTTCTAGTTGCATATTGAATTTGGGGATGAAGGAAGGTACAGTACGATTAAGATTGGTACAATAATTTTTAAGAGTGAGTTGGGATTCTTTCTTCTCCTCAAAGATGTTATGTTTGTACTAGGCCTAAAGAAGAACCTCATCTATGTAGTAGTTTAGGAAGGTTATGGCTATGATGTGATCCTCAGTAAAGGGAAAGCCTTTTTGAGACACATAACCACAGAGAAGGTGAAGCAGATAGGTCTTCGAGTCAAGAACCCGTATAAACTTGAGATCAGAGAATGTGTAACCTTGAGGCGCAGGAAAGAGGTTAGAGATGTGGTGGTTGAGAGGGAGCATGATAGACCTCTCAAAGCGGAGCCTCCACGAGTTGGCAGTTGGGCTGACCAGTAAGATGATGGTGATGAGGACCAACCAGAGACATCCAGTAGAGGGAGAGTTCGATCTAAGCGGGTAGAGGGAGAAATTGATTCTATACATCTAGGAGTGAGGTGGAGTGATGTAGATTCTTAGTTCCAAAGTTGTAGAAATCTAGGCAGGGTCCATTGAGGTGTTCTCCTCATGGATCATTACCTTACTACAGGGCCCCCCCATATTTAGTAGCAGGAGGATTAGTGTCAGTTAGACACTGAGGAGTGCAAAGTAGTATTGACAATAGAGAAAGAGGTTCAGTAGCATAGTCAACACCAACACAATTTTTCGAGTAGACATTTGTAGACACAGTTGATTTAATGTGTTTTTTTTTGTTGCTTCTTAGTTGTAGTTGTTGCAGTAGCAACAACATAGTGAGAGATATTTTTATAGTGCATTCCATGAGTGATGGATAGGGGTGATCATAATCCCTTTCCTGCTAACTTGAGGTATTGTTGAGAAGTGTAGCAAGAAAGGATCAATTTGACTAAGCCTTGGTGAAATTGAGAAAACTCGAAACTTCCACATCAACAGACAACTCAGTGGTAGTTAACTAAGGTGACATGGCTCTTTCCACTAAGTTAGCTCAGTAAATTCAATTTAGAGGGCTTGGAGTTCATTTATGCATGTGTGATTGCTAAATTTTAGTAATCCAACTCAATTATTTCTACTCGTACTCAGTTAAACTAGTTGTAACAGTTAATAGAACTAGTTGGAGATCGGTTGTTCATTGGGACAATAATCTAACTCAAAGATCATCCAATTAAAATATTAATCAACCAAAAATAACTCATGCATGCAAGGAATTTGAATTTTTAAGCTATGGTGAAGATTCCAAGGTAGTGTTAAATCAGTGGTAGACTAGTCTTGAGTGTACAAGTGTTGCATGCAATCAATGATCAATCCTTGGGAATTGCGTAATCAATTTGGAGGAAATTGTAAAATTTCCTTATAGATTCAAACTACTTATGTGGTTTTCTAAAACAAAATACTTTAATCTATTATATTCATCAACGAAAATAATTAATTGATCAAGAAATCATGAAGCATGCAAGAGAAAGAATTCAATCAACACGTTACACATTGATTTCCTAGGGAAAGTCACAACTAAAAACCCCTATTATCTGTATATTGCATTAGTAAAAAGATATGAGAAGATTACAATGCTTTTCTCAGGCCTGAGAAACCTCTGCATTATCTCTATCTGTCTCATAGATTCCTAGACAACCCTAGGTCAACCCTATTTCCTTGTGTTGTTTCCTTGGGAATTAGCCCCTATTAATTAGGGAAATTTCCCAATTAGAATTGTGCAATCCTCATAGGCCTTTCTTTGACTTCATGCACTACCTGTATTTGGATGATTATACAACTAATAGTACAACTTCCTTGAAATCCAATCTCAACTGGGTAACTGCTTGAACACATGAAGCAACACCCCACTGTATGACCTCCTACTAGTTCTTCCATTAGTTGGAATTGGTTTCACTGACTTTAACTCAGTTAAATTGAATTAATTTATTACAACTCAAAATAAACTCAACCAGGGCTTCTATAAAGTAGGAGACACTGTACATGGCTCAAGTTAGACCCTCAACTCAAATTAACTGAGCCAACTAAGTCAAATTAACTTAGCTAACTCATACAAGTTGTCTTGTAATGTGGAATTACAAATTTTCTCCTAATTTAATTCAAGGGAAAATTAAATAAGGAATTTTCTTGCTGCATTTTCAACACTCCCTCTGACAAGAAAGGGATTATCGGCTACCCCAATCCTTCCCCTATGGAAATCAAATTTTCCTCTTGACATTTCCTTAGTCAATGTGTTTGCATCATGTTCCTTTGTAGGAATGTACTCCAACAACATGATTCTCCTCTGCACACAATCTTTGAGATGGTATTACCAGAGGTCAATATGTTTGGACTGACCATGAAAAACTGGATTCTCAGAGAGTTTGATATAACTCTGATTGTCACAGTAGATTGTTGTAGGATCCATCTATTGACCAAATAACCAAATAAGGACCTTCCTCGTCTAGATAGCCTTACAAGCTACTTGACTAAAAACCATGCACTCTTCTTTTGTTGAATTGAGTGAAACTGATCACTACTTCTTGTTGTACTAGGAAACTGATGCTAACCCAATGCTAAAGATTCCCCCAAATATTATTTTCCTGTCTTATGGACTCCCTGCCCAATTTGCATCTATGGAGCCTCACAACTTCAATCCCTCTATTTGTCTGTACCAAAGACCAAACTGAATGGTTCTTTTGAGGTATTTCAACACATTTTTAGTTGCCTTCGAATACACTTTGGTTGGCTTAACCATTGCTTGACTAAGTTGGTTAACTGCAAAACACATGTCTAGTCATGTGTTCACCAAATACATAAGTGAACCCAAAAGCTTCCTGTAAATAGTAGTCTCCACTGCCTCACCTGAAGTAACATCTTCCTTCTTCCAATTCCCTGCTAGAGGAGTCTCCATGGGTATGTTTCTCTCCATGTGGAAATTCTTCAGTATCACGTTGGCATACTTTCCCTGATAGACAAACAGTTCCCCATTTCCTTGTCATACTCCATACCAAGGAAGTAATGCATGAGCCTGAGGTCCTTCATCTTGAATTCTCTTGCAATATCCTCTTTACAAAATTTTACTAGCTTCTCATCACTTGTTAGAATCAAATCATTGACATAGAATATTATACTCAATAATTTACCTTCAACCACAATATCGCTCAGGATTGAATCTTCTTCACTTTTGGTGAATCTCAACCTAGTGAAATAGTTGTTGATCCTGGTGTACCAAGCACATGGTGCTTGTTTCAATCCATACAACGCTCGCTTGAGTCTCCACACATGCGACTCTTTGTTGAAGGTATAAAATCCTTCTGACTTCTCATTGAACACCTCTTCCTTAATCACTTCATTGAGGAAGGCTATCTTCACATCCATCCGTTGTATCTTCCATTCCATCTACCCTGAAAGTGTTAGAGTAGATATGATTAAAGAGTACCTTTCTACCAGAGAAAAATTCTCCTCATAATCAATTCCCTCCACCTAAGAGAACCCCTTGGCCACAAATCTGGCCTTGTATTTCTTGACACTCCCATATGTTTCTTGCTTCACCTTATAGATCCACCTGGAACCTACCACTGACTTGTCCTCTAGTCTTGGGACAATTCCCAAGAATTGTTCCTAATAATGGAATCATACTCCTCTACCATGGAATCAAACCATACTGGTTACTACACTTCTTCCTCAGATGAGGATAGCTTAGTCTCTACACTCTCGCTCATTAGAGCCATGTAGTCAGGGTACGGATCTGGTGACCTCCTCAGCCTACGCTGTGATGTGGGAGCTCCCACATTCTCTCTAACATCAAGCATCAATATTTCAGCTTCTTTGGTGCACTTCCTTCCATCTTTGGATGTCTCTACATGAGTGGGTGATTCTACTCTCTACTCCTCTAGATGTGGTTGTTCCACATAATCATGAGCTTCTTCCTTTGGAGCCAAAAGCTTCTCATCCGCAAAATCTCCTTATCTGCACGTAATTGAAGCTCCCTCTCAAGGGAACATCTCATGGCCTTCTCTTTATCAAACTTCACATGTCTATGAAAAACTGTCATCTTGTGAGATGGTAGGTACACTCAATAGTTGTGAGGTGTATCAGTGTACCCTAGAAATACACCCAACTCAACTGTCAGCTCTAACTTTTTCCTTGCATCTGTGGTACCATGAAAGTAAACTAATGAACCAAAGATCCTAAAGTGTCACACTTTTGGTTTCTTCCCCGAAAATCATTCTTCTGGTGTACTCATCTCTTGAATCTAATGAGGACTCCTGTTCTGCACATAAAATTTTTTGTTGTAGACTTCAACCCATAAGTGCCACAATAGGCCCTGATCATGTAACATCGCTCATGCATCTCCCACAATAGTTTTTTTCTTCCTTTTAGCAACCGCATTCTATTGTGGGTTATGGGGTGTTATTAACTCTCGACGAATGCCTTTTGATGCACAGAAGTTCTTAAATCATTCGACAGATATTATCCACCGGTATTTCTCTTGAGATCCTTCACTTTCCTGCTAGTGTCTTTCTCAACAAGTGCTTTCAAATCACAAAATTTAGAGAACGTCTGATCTTTCTTCTACATGAATAAAATCCAACACTTACATAAGAAATCATCTACAAATATTACATAATACCTCTATTTGGCCATTGATGTTGTTGAGAACAATCCACACACATATGAGTGAACTCTTTCAAGGATCGCTTGCACTTGACTGTCCTTATCATGAAAGCTGGCTTTGGTGTACTTCCCTAGTGTACACCCTTTGCATATACCTCACTGCTCTAAAGCACCCTTGGGAAGTCCTATAGAAATATGTTGCATGATCTTCAAGGCTCCATGGTGCAAATGGCATAATATTCTATGCCATAATTCACCGATGTTTATAATTTGCACCTTCTATGCTTTCATGCTCAATGTCGCACAATCTTCTACATCCAATTTGTATAGGTTCTTCACTCGAACCCCGATCCACTTCACTTTTCCTATGGTTATGTGACGAAGGAATGCCTTTCTTTTTCTAAATATCACATCGTAGCCATGGTATTTCAACATAGCAACTGAAACTAAATTCTTCTTCAGACTCAAAACATACATGACATCTTTTAATGTGAGAAGAGAACCAAACTCCCTCTAAAGAGCAACAATACTGATGCTAGTCGTGATATACCTTCCATCATCTCCCATCTCGATGTGAATATGGAGGTCCTACTCCTCCAAGTTGCTGAAAAATTCTTTGTTGTCGGTCATATGGAATGAGGCTACAATATCTGGATACCACACACTACCCATAACTGATGTCACCATACATGCAATGAGGGTTAAATCCAACTCGAATTGTGAAGGAAGAGCTTCATTTGTTGCTTCTCCTAAGGGATTCTTGTTAGCCTTCTTGTGTGGACACTTCGTGGTATAGTGTCCCAACTCATGAAAGTGAAACATTTAATGTTTGACAAGTCCTTCTTCTTACCACCCTCACTCGAATATCCCTAGGATCAACACTCATGATATTTCCTCATGTACATAGAAAATTTAATAATAATAATAATAAAACTAAAAAAAATGATTTTCTTTGCTTTTCATGATTTTGACCTTTGTTTTACTTTCATGTCAATGTTGCTTTTGATTTTGCCTTCTTTCGTTATTGCTTTAGTTTGCATTTCGTTTATGAATTTCTTTTTAGCATTGTTCCTTTTATGCTTCAATCAAATTTCAAGTCTGCATCTTTAACTTTGTTTTCACAACCCTTGAGATTTATGTACAATAAGAAGTCCTTTGGAAGGTGCTATGTTTAAGGTAGCATTTTTTTCTGAATTATTGCTATTCTTCTACAATAGTAATTTTGAAAAAATAAAGAGATATATAACCCCTTGCTCCCAAATGGCTCATTCTAGTAATGTTTAAACCTTTCCAATTAACTTCATGATTCACCTTAAGGCATGCCTTCAACACCCCTCTTCTTGCATCCCTTGCATCCCACCACCCATAACAACCTACAACCTACTACCTAATAGTGAAATCACGTCAAATTTAACCAAAAATCTTGAGTTCATGCTTGCTTACAAAGTAAGCCTCCCTGTGGAGTCGCCAATGTTGACGATGGTAAACACCAACTAAATCCACAAACCATTGCGATAGCTAACAAAAATTCTCCCCTTAAGTAATACAACTGGTTTAAAAGACCTAATAGGTTGGATCTCTCTTCAGAACATATTCCTTAAAGTGACAAGTCTAAAGATGTAATTTGAAAACAACCACATAATGATTTTCATAAATTATATGGCATAAGTGTTATATGTTATGGTTTCAAGAATTTTTGTAATCATATTATTCATCATTTTTTTAAAGGGTCGTTGAAGTGTATTATTTACGTTTCTTGTAATTGCATGCATGTATCATATGTCATTATATGCTTGGACAACATAAACATTATGATAATGGGTATGCGTTGATTGTGGGTGGTGAATTTATATATGAGGATCTTATGTTTCTGTTAATGGTGCTAGACTTGCCAACATGCTAAGGGATCTCCTCGGTAAGAAGTCCCAACTAGACCTTAGACAGTTTGGTGTAGAAGTCCCAACAATGGTGTAGTACAGTATCGCCTTGATCGCGGGTGTGCACAGAGGTGAGTAAGATGTCCATGTTGGTAGCAAGGGTGCAAAATTTGCAACAATTCAAGGAAGGTGCATGAATGTGTCTAACACACGTAACAAGGGCATGAGTGTGCCCCTTAGAAACGTGTCACAGCACGTGGTTTGAAAGGGAACACATGAGAGAGATACATCACAAGATGGAAAGAAGGTTAGCTGACAATCCAAAGTGATGGTTTAATTGACAGCACATCTCAATAAGATTCATACAAACATATATAGAAAAATCCATACATACATGCGTAAACAACCAATACATATATCATTAGAGTAACCAAGGTAGTTGAAATACAATAACAACATATGCGTGAAATGTGTTAGCTCTGTTATATTAAGAAAGTGAAAGATCTAATCATGCATACAACTATGACCAACCACTAGTCTCGACAACAGAACACTACAGTCATTGTCGCCTACTCCTTTAAAGAGATATACTAGCTTTGCACTATTGAGAAGTCAATGCTTGCTACAATACACTCCAAGATTTCTGTAAGTTACACCTATAGGAAGATTGGCTCCCAAAAATCCCGTATAATGAGTTATGAGGTTCTATAAATAGCAAAGGGTGGGGTAACTCTTGACATTCCCCTTTTTGACTCTTCACCTACCCTCATGACTTTTCAACTACTACATGACTGTTACATTCTTCATCTTTCACTTTGAAAAGGTGCTACATTACAATCTGCACATGTACCCATGTGATACAAAATAGGCTTGAGCAAGTCATGCAAGACACTACTAAGACTCAGATAGTTGTGGGAAGACAAACCCTTTGACATCCTCATGATGATCAATGGTAGCGAACTAATGCCAAGCTTGGTAGTTTGTGATGGTGTCTGTGTGCTCAATGTTGACATCTTGTTGAAAGCGAACTCTCGCCTCTGTTTCATCTCGGTACACTGATTTGGCACCTCTGTTCAACTCGTTTATTAAGATGCACATCATAGTCTTGAGTGCCGCCAGACCATCAACATACTAATGCATAGTGTCTGCGTTGGTGGCTACACGCATCAAATCATTAAAGTACATGTCCAGCTCCATTCAGACTTGGTTCTTTGACTTTTCCTCGGTGAGTGTACCAATAGATGGGATCTTATGCATGCGCACAATGACATCCATGCTTCTGAACACTCGTGCATGTCAAGCTTGCAAACTGGTAATGAGCTATGGGAGTTCCTCAGAGTTCTGGATCTGACTCTACATGCGTGCCTTCAACTCTGCCGCCTTGGGCTTCATCATCTTTGGAAAATGCAATGGGGCCCCTTTGTACCTCATTGTCCATATTTGTACGATGTCGACATCAGTGTGTAGATTTGACAAGATGTGTGCTCTCCTAGCACAGTGCTACTATCAACCATTGAGATGGACAACCAACTTATGCACAGTGCCGAATCTGGAATACAACATCTGCATGATTGTCTCGAGGGATGATATCTCATCCAATATCACTCTCTTCAACTCTAATTTGTCAGATGATGTAGCCTGCTCTCCTCCCTACTTGGCCACTTGTAACTCCTTAGCCATGCGCTCATTCTCTGCTATCAAGAATCGAACACTCAAGCTGGCAGCTTTGGCATATGCTTTGGTAGCATCAACCAACGCTACTGGATTCTTGCACACATCGGATACAATCACCTATTCCTCAAACTGCACAGGAGATATGTCAACATCCAAAGTTGGAACTCTACGTGACTGCACAACTTTGTGTTGTGACTCATTGAAAGATATGTTGTGCATCTCTGCCCCTGGATTGTCTTCCATGATCACTATGTCTCCTTGATCACTTAGGACTTGCTCTGCTTCCAAATATAGTGAAACTGGTGGGGTGACCTCTCGGTTATGAGGCATGATGTCAATATCCTGATCTGAATCTGGCTACACCCTATATGTATCCATCTGTTCTAACATTTATTTAATCTCTTGAGCTAAGTCCTGCTCCTACGACTGTTCACCCTATCTGTTTTTTTCCATCTGCTCAGATGAGTCTATAACTTGTATGGGCACAATTTCATCAATTTGTGCATGTTGCACCCCCTACTGTGCCAGTCCCTAATGTTCCTCCTTCTATCTTTTGTGCAGCTCTTATTCTTCTCAGAGTCGTTGCTTCAACTCTTGCAACTCCTTTTCTGTTTCCTCCATCTTTCGTTTCTCTCCCTACCTTTTCACAATCCTCTTATCACGTTGTCACCTCTTAGCCTCAATCTCCAAAGTTGCTTTCATCACGAGTGGATCTACTTTGAACTTTTGGCTTTATTCTACCTCTGCACTTCCAACAACCTTTCTCTTGCCTTTGTCATGTGCAAGTACATTTCCCTCTGTTGCTGTTGATGATGGTGTTCTCTTAGTTGTTACTTCCCTCTACTTTTTCAACTGCTCTATAGTTATGTCGACTGGTTCATTGAGCCTGGAGAAGTGATAGAAATATCTCCATGGCTCTTCCTCAGGCCAATGATATGCCCCGTGGATCCAAGGAAACCACGCCCTCACATAGTGGTCCTTCACGAAGCAATGCGGTTCATACGGATTGAAACTTCTGGTGTCGAAAGTGAACCTTTTGAACTCCTCCTTCTTAGCCTCAACATGCTTTAGATTCATATCTCATACAATCCAATCCGCAAAGGAAGAGTGGGCCAAGGTGCCTTCTTCTTCCTCTGCAGTCTTGCTGACAACCCTATCGAGATTTTATATGACACTTCTTGCATGATGATCTTGTCCATGGAAAACTTCGGTAAAACATGCAGAGCCTTCTCCGCGATGTACATCCATATGAAGGTGCCAAGGGTTAAGGCATACCAATCCACTATGTCGATCAATGCCTCCATCGCTACTTGCGACATACAAGGTGGATCTTGCTCAAATATCATCTTGTACACTGGGGTGACAAAATGGTTTGACAACTGTGTGATAACGCGATAGGAGTTGCATTCAGAGAACATTCTACAATAAGTGTGCATAGAGGTTTCCGAAGGTTTCCATGCCCAACTCAAGTCTGGGACTGTTGATGGGCATAAATTGCATCCAGAATGTAAGCGAACATGTATATCTCCGCTTGTTGATCCTTGGGTGGATGTCGAGCTTCTTGTGCTTGTTCCTTCAACCTAAGAGCCAACATGTCAGACCAATTGCAAGGTCTTCCTTTACTGGCTAGTTGGTCCAACATGATCATCCAACTTTGCGAGAAGGTATTCATGGTCTCTTGGATGTATAGGTGGCATGAAAGGATGACCAAGTACTGATATGCCTTCTGTAGTATCTTTGTCTTGTAAACCTGACTCGATGTTGTCCTAAACTTTGCTGGCTATTTTGCCCAACTCTTCAAGATATCTCTTGAGTTTTCACTACTACTAGGTTTGCTGAAGGGTTTCTCCATTATGATCACTGGCTGTGGCAAGTGATACATTTCCTGAAATTCCTCCATAGGATTGGGTGTCGTGACTAGGGGCATACACTGAGGCGGTAATGCCTTCAGTCTCCTGCCAAGGGTATTTATTCCTGTGTATTTTCTCTTTTACCCTTGGTTCCTTTAGCTTCTTGTCCAAGTGCCAATACATAAGAAGCTCCTCATTTCGTAACTTTTCTCAAATTTTAATTTCGGAGGAGTTCTGAAATTTTGAACTCTGAAATACTTCCCACGTGGCATCATATAGAACTTAGGTGCTAACCCTACTCTGTGCTCTTGGTCATTTGGGTCTCCTACGACCAAGCGCCAGTCCACATCCGAGCTTCTTAATCAGATCATAACTTTTCTTATAAAAAAATTTGACATGAGTTATGAAAACTCCAATCTCTGTTATCATGACCTCCTATAAGATGTCATGTTTTCAGCATCACTCCACGTGGCTCCTCCTTAGTGGTGACACATGTCATCAAGATTTTTCCACATTAGGCCACTAAAAATGCTAAATCAAATCTCCATGTGTCCACTGTACATCCATGTCATGTTGATGTCATTTTCCACTTCTACTCTTCAAGGCCAATCACCTGCTTCCATGTGTCCAATTGGAGGAGCGATAAAGGGTCCATTGATCCTTGGATTTTCAATGATTTCCTTTGTATTTATTCTCCTTCACAAACCTAAACACTTTTGAAGGGTTTTAATTGATAAGGACTTATAAGGTTCTGAGATTTTGATGTCCTCGACCTTATGATATTCTGATATGCGCTCTGCTTTGAGGTTACGATACTGGGTTCTGATGTGATTCGACCTCTGATATCGCATCAAAACAATTTCTCAAAAGAATTATAAGGGACTTCAACCTTCAATATCTAGCTTGTTCCGATATTTAGGTTCTGAAAGATCTAGGCTCCCAAAGTTCCAAAACTTCGAAAATCAACTCTGATATTCGACTACTCCTTTTGGGTTTCTTTTAAATAGACTGTTGAGGTCTCGATGGCTCCCTGCTTTCGATATTTGGCCTTTCAAAATTTGGAACCTAATATTTGACCTGCTTCAAAGGGCTCCATGCTCCTTTACTTTAGCTATTAATACATTCTGATCCCGATAGCCATTTTTGGACTTCCACAAACTGTTGGAAAGCTCTTTTAGTGAACCTTCTAGTGGAGAAGGTTCGATGTAGGCTTTGAGCCTTTCTATATTTACCTAAAACATGGCTGCAAATCTCTTTGACTCAATGCTAGTCCGGTTGACATCAATGGCAACATACCAAATACCATAATCAAATAATGTCAATTGGCCAACACTAAGCATGTTTTACGGTACCTTAGAGGCACTACCTAGCTTGGACTATGGTACAAACAAACAGAGGGAATGAAGCTGTGTGGCTTCATAGATTAAGATTGTGCAAGGAGTCCATCAGACCGAAAGAGTACATCAGATGTAATTTTCAGTGTTGGGTCTATAGTGGTTTCTTAGTACAGAAAGAAGCAAAGATCTATGGCGCTCAACTCAATAGAAGAAAAATGCATGGCTGCAAGTCAAATAACATTTGAGGTGATATGGATGAGAAAGATAGTTGTTGGAAATTTTGGTCTGATGATGGATCCAAATATGATCTATTGTAGCAATTAGAGTTTCATTAATCTCTCTTAGAATCTTTTTTTTTTTAAGATTGATCCAAGCATATAGATATCTGGTATCACCATTTACGGGACTGTGTGTAGATTTAGATAATTGTGTTGCAGTACATTCCGACAGAGGAACAATATGCAAACATTTTTATAAATGCCTTTTCAAGAGGGAAGTTTGAGTTCCACAGGTGCAAGATAGGGGTGGTTGATAATCCCTTTCTTGTGGTGAAGGAGTGTTGAAAAATGCAACAAGAAATTCTGAACCTTGATTAAATTGAGAAAATTCAAATTTCCACATCAATGGAAAACTTGGATGATGTTAAATTGTGTGGCATGTCTTGTTTCACCCATTTTACTCAGTAAATCAAGTTGGATTAGTTAGAGTTGAGTTCAACATGTGTGATTGCTAATTTGTAGCAATCAAGGTCAATTATCTCAGGTTGTTTTCAATTAGACTAGTTCGAACTTTTGGAGGAACTAGTGAAAGGTTAGTTAAGCAATGGGACTTCAGTCAAACTCATTGATCATCCAGTTAGGTGATCAGTCAACCCAAAATAACTATTGCATGCAAATGATTCTAGTTTCCCGGGTTTGGTGGTGATTCCAAAGCAATGTAACATCAGTTCTATACTAGCCTTGAGTGTACAGATGTTGTATGAAATCAGATGATAAACCTACAAGAATTGAGCAACCAATTTGAGGAATTTCCTAAATAATAGGGGCCTAATTTCTCAAGGAATAGTGCAAGGAAATAGGGGCTCGAGCAGAGGCAAAATTTGACTAACTCTTGGTCAGAACTTCCTAGTGAGTAGAGAGATAGATTATTCACTTGCAGGATGTGCTCAGTTGAGTAAAGAAATTGTAATACATCTCTATTCATCATATTAATGCAAACAGGCATTAGGTTTTTAGAATTTTGCTTTTCTTGGGAAAAATATTATTTTCATGTGTGTGAATTCTTATTGCATGTCTGAGATTTTTGTTCTAAATTGTGAATTAATGTTTGCAGAGCAGTAGAGTAGGTTTTTGTCTTGTGATTTTGATTAAAACTTCATGAGCAGTTGCAAATATACATGGTAATTTCTACATTTTATAAATATGAAAATCATTGTATAAATTTGGAGTGAATCATGACAAAAAATATATATTTATTTTTAAAATGTTATTTGTTTGAATTTGAAAATTATAGGGTATGTACTCCTTGATAAGATTGTTATGTAGTAATATTGTTACCTTCATATTAAAAATTTGGATAAATTAAATTAGCATTTATGATTTTTAAAAAAGTATTTCAAGATTTTATTTATTAGGTCATATTGAGTATTATTAAAAATTGAATGATAAATGAAGCCTCTGATGGGCGGGTCAAGGGTTTGTTGTAAAGGTTTTTTGCAGGTGGCTTAAAGGTGACCAAGGAGCGAGTCAAGGGTTTTCTATGAGGGTCGATGGTTTCTAAGTTTCGACATATTTATCTGAATGGAGGCATGGGGAGGTGTTTTCCAACGTGGCATGGTAAGAGGAGGTGGTTTTGGTCGCAACTTTTGTTAGTGTGAAAATTCCTGTAAGGTGTACCAAAAATCCTCACTTAAGTCACTATGTGACAAGTGATGCTAACAATAATTTGATGGTTGTTGTCGTTCTAGATCTGCAATACAAATGGGAAATTTGTAGTAAAAGAAAACACGATCCAAAACAAATAGAAGCAAAATAATGTATCCAAAATAATAACCCAATTGGAAAGACAATTTTAAATGAATAAATCTTTATAGATAACAACTGGTAAAAAAGATCTAGATATTGGTTTGTAAGTCCCCCTTCGTGGGATGGGTCCTTTGATATCTTTGATGCTTCATAAATAGAATTCTCTCTCTCAAGCATATAAAAAAGCCCAAACAAAGATGAATAACTCAAAAATGACGATAATGTTCACAATGATTATGATCATGGTGAAGAATGGATGAAAAGACTTCCTTTAAATAGCAAAGTATGGAGTTAATCTCGAAAATGGAGAATAATAAAATATTATTGACCAAATTCAGATCTAACTACTTGGAATACTTTATTATATTTATTTGAGAGGGAAAATGAATTTGAAATGGTTAAATTCCTTTATTTAGAAATAATTAACAAATAAAATAATTTATTAATTATTTCATAAGAAACAAAAGGTGTGAAATCAAAATAATTATTAAATAGTAATTTAATAATTATTCTAATAACATAAATAAGGAAATTCAAATAAATAATGATTTATTTAAATATTCCTAAGGGATTTAGTCAAATGTGACAAAGAATAATTATTAAATAATGATTTAATAATAGTTCCTAGAGAAAATTAAATAAATAATGATCTATCTAATTATTCTCATGGGTTTTTCTATTTAAATTAGAAAATAATTTAATAAAACTGGTTTTCTAAATTATTTTCCACAGTGAAAGTGATTTTACTATGGTAAAATTAAATCTGCATGGTGTATTTCGATCCACCTAGTTAGAAATGGCTAGCTGATAATTTTTTGGTGATAATAGCTTCGTCCATGGCAAAGATGCCAGAGGTTGTGGGATTCATTGTCACGGCCAATGAGAAGCCCAAAGGCAAAGAAGAAAATGGGTCTCAAAGCTTGGACGCCTGGTATAAGAAATTTATAAAGGTGGAAGCAACAATGTTTCTTCACTGAGGAGGAACAACTTAGATTCCTCTTCTTTGGCAAGAGCTATACACAACAATGGGTAGATGGCAGATGTGTTCATTCCTTCCGAAGCCATTGACGATGACATGTTCTCCTTAATAGGCTGACATGTCGATTGAATGGTGCTAAGGCACAAGATGATGGAGACAATCAAAGATGGGGTTCGTTGTTGTGAAGGAGGTCATGATGCCATGGGATCTGGAGTCCTTTTCTCATTGCTCATTTGCTAGTGCGGTTTATTTTCTTGCATCAAGATGGCCATGGTTGAGGCTTCACAACCGTCTTGATTCCTATCAAATCCACTTTGGGTTATTCCATGGTGGCTCTATTGGTGGAATTGTGTCATTTTCTTCAAGCTTATAGGCTAGGGTTTTTACCTGATTTCTAATGGTTTACTGTGACATGACTATGGTACACTTCAAAATATTATTATTAGTTCATAGAATAAACTAACACTAATGATTAGTTGATAGGAAAAATAACACTAATGAGATGGTGCTACATATTATCATTAATCATAAAAATTATAAATGAGAATAAGATTTATGTTGAGATTTTATACAAGTGCTTAGATGATACAATATAAGTATATGGTTGTCTTTCTTATATGTTTCAATTTCCTTTTCCATTTTATGAATCTTTGAGTGATTTAACAAGGATATATTTTGAAAATATTGTAATTCACAAAGTTTTATTTTAAGTAAGGGATGTTTCTATGTTTCATTTTAGACTTGGAGATACCATTCACAAACTTTAGCGTAAAATATCTTATTAGAGAGAGACACCTTACTTGAGAGAGACAAAGAGAAAAATAAGATTGTTAACATTTTTACTGATATTGCATCATAAAGCATTGGAGCGGATAATACCTAGTTCTAGCTATCAACACTATAACTTATATTTTTATTTTTATTACAATATAATTTACCATTATACGTGTGATTATTTTAGGTGAGGGGTGTTGCTATGTTTCATTTTAGACTTGGAGATACCATTCACAAACTTTAGTGTAAAATATCTTATTGGAGAGAGACAAACCACAAAATAAGATTATTAGCATTTTTATTGATATTGTGTCATAAAGCATGGAGGGGATAGTACCTTGTTCCAACTAGCAACACTATAACTTATATTTGTATTTTTATTACAATATAATTTACCATTATACGTGTGTGTAAAAGAAGATAGATTTCTTTATGCATTTTAATATCTTAATCAATAATTAGCTTAAATTATTGGAGTTCTAATTTACACCAAATTTTGTAATATACTATCGACTCTTTTTTTTTGCACCAATTACATGTTGTTTGCTTTTAACTTCTTTTTCATTCTATCCCTTTTAAATTAAAAATTTATTGTTTACAACATTAATGCGTCAATGCCAATTCCACTTCTTGTCATTTATAGCTAGATAATATTAATTAAGATATGCGTGGAATTGTCCATGGGGTCTTGGATAGATGGTGATCTGGTGCTATGTTAAGGCACTCCTTGATGTGAAGTCATCGGTTCAATTCCCCACCTCGATTGGGGTGATATATTGGACATGATGATGCAGTCCCACCAAACTTAAAATATATATATATATATACACGGGATTAAAACATATTTTTAGTACTGAAAAGTGTTGAATGGGGCTTAGCATTTAGTGAAAACCCTTTGTATCCTTAGTTCACATGTATCATTTTTTTCTATTTAGAATATAATTGTTACTTATAGGTTCATTTTAGATATTTTTTTGTTTCAATAAATGTAGCATGTGCATATTTTTGTGGACCTACACAATGCATGCTTAGTGATTGAAATATATAAATTTACTGGGATTGCATGATAAAGGACAATTAAGTGAGATATTGTTTCATAAATAACTAAATTTGATAGCAATAACAGCTCTAGGCTCCTTAAACCAAATGTTATACATTTTATTTTATTTTATTTTATTTGTGTATTAGGTTGTTTGTTTATGTATTTTTGAATTAGCACTAATGTCTTTCTTATTATCTAATTTGTAGAACATATTCATGAATAAATTATGCTTTTTTTTATAGTCTGTCTCTATTGATTTATATGTATATTGAGATATATTGAGGTACTTTAAATTAGGGATAGCTTATCTCTTTTTCTTTTCTTTACAATTTATCTTTATTGATTTATATGTGTACAGAGGTGTTAAAACATATGATAAATCAAGGATACTTATATCAATTGATAGTAATTAGTGGTAACTGGGTTAGCAGAAATAGTTGGGTTGGATTTATCTTGTTAATGTGTTAAGATTGTAATACTATTTGTCTAACTAATTGTTTGTTGTTACACACAGATATATATATATATATATATAATATTATTATAATAATATATATATTGATGGTTGGTATGCCCGAACCCCCATTCACTTATGATTTGAGAATTCATTTTTAAAAAACTCAATTGTGGCAATTTTCACACCTCTGTTGTTCTACGAACTCCATCGTTCACAATCTTCACTCAATAATTACTATTCTTATCTTTATTAAGGATTTTAAAATTATAAACTAATTTGAAATCACCAACCATATGCACACCAAAAATATGAGAATAATTTGAAATAATTAGTTTACCAGAGAAGTCATTGGCTATTCATGGCTCTTATTCCTGATACTCACTTCCTCCTCTCACTCTCTCTCACTCTGATCTTCAATGTCCTTGAGGCTTCCTAATTTATAAAAAATAAGCATGATCTATAATCACTCAACTAAAAGCTCTAAGTGTCTACATGCAATGCATAAACATGGTAAAAAGCATCTTGAGACTTTTTCCCATCTTTTTCCCTGTTCGAAAATAGAAAAGTCTTCCTTATCCACATCTATTGCTTTTATGCCTAAAAACACTCCTTATTTTATTAAAAATAACAAAATATTTAAAATAATCACACCCCCCTTTTTATTCCATATTTACTACAGATGAAGAGGGTCTTGATGCTCCTGCATCATACACCCAACCTTAAAACTAATCATGATCTCCTGATCATGTGTTGGGATCTGTGTATGCCTGGATCCCACACTTTGTGTTGCAAGTCATCAATTGCCACTGCTTTTGTCTGTTGTTCTTCTCCAGGTCTCCACACTTTATGCTGCTTTGCTCCACTCGCTGCACTTTTGCAATCTTCTGCTGTCTTCCTCTTGCTACTGCTCTTTTGCTTCACTGGTGCTGGTCTCTTCCAGGACTCCTTCATCATCCTCCGCATCATCATTTTAATTTCTTTGTCTAGCAGACTTTCTCGAGCTTCTTCAGTAAAACATGTATTCACAAAACAATTGTTAGAATAAAAAACATAAGGCATCAATGCCTCTTCTGCTGCTACCATTGTTGTCTCAGCTGTTGCTGCCGCTGTCACCATAGATGTTTCTACCTCCCAAACTTCCTATCCCTCTGCAACATGCTTTGGCTCATCACCTGCAATTTTATCTGCAATTTTATCTGCAATTTCATCTGCAACTTCATATGCAACGTTTTCTTCTAGTTCACTGCAATGGCCTCTTTCTTTCGCAATCTCCCTGTCATACTGTGGATTCTCCAACCAATATTCTAACAATGCAATCTCTCTATAGCAGCGCTGAAGCACCTCATCATCACTTGCACTCATACATAAACTTTCAGTATCAATTGTTACTTACTTTATCTATGCTTCAGACTGATTCACTTCCACAAGAACTTCCTCTTGTGCTGTAACAATTTCATAAGATGGCACATCCTCCTCAACACCTGTAATCACATCACCTGCAAACATACACAACTCATCAGTTTTTAAACTGCAAGTCTTTTAGTCCTCACTGCTTCCTTCAACAGTTTCCTTTGAACCAATCTGCATGTGGGATTTTCAAATTTCATCTCTGGCACAAGAATTCTAAGTCCCTTTCTCACCAAGGCAATTAGAATTTGCCTCAACCTCCTCTGCAATTGTCGCGAAATCACTCTCTTTCCCTTCAGTGGAAAGATCCATTTTCCTTTCTGCTTTTCCTGCTCCTGCAGCTGTTCTTCCAGTAACTGTAATTATGCCTTTATTTGTGCAATCTTTCTTTCTCGAACTTCTGTAGTCATGTCATCTCTGTGGCTTCTTTTTGAACCTCTGCTTTCTCCTTTATGACTTTTAGTAGTCTTCTCCTTCGCCAAAAGTTCTTCACCTATGTGTTGCATGAAGCCTCTGCCACAGAAAGCTCTCTTGCTGCCACTTACCTCACCAATCCTTCCCTTCGGATCTAGCCTTTCGCTAATCATTGGTCCTCTGCTAGAACCCTTTGAGCATCCTCTACTGCTCCTGTAGGCTTCTCCCATCTGCAACTTTATTCAACCGCTGTTGAATTTTTAGATTCTGCCACATTCACTTCTCCTTCTTCCCGCTGAGATTTCTTCACTATTCCTGTAAATCCATACTCGTCAGTCCCAAAAATCATCACATGCAATTAAAAAAAACACTTGAACCTTCAAAAAGAGTGGCTCCGGCTTTGATACCACTTGATGCAGGGAAAGCCTGCATTTACCAGGATTTTTAAACACTCTGTTCTGCTGTCAATTTATATAAACTGAAATTTCAATTTCCAACTGTATGCAAACAGACCTCTCTGTCTCCTTAACACATTCAATACACATCCATGAATACGCATTAGTTAACCAAGAAGTTGCCCCACTATTTTATACAAACAACTTCAATACACATTGATGTAGCATGGATCAGGCATCGAGTTAATACACGCGATTTCAGTGGTCGTTATTGTAGCATGACTCAGACATTTTCTTGTGGTAGCAATGGGATAATACACGCGTCGTTGGAACACATAATTATATGCTAGTAGGAATAAATTCTGCTGAATCGCTTCAATCATGTACACAGGCGTATCACTAGTACGAGGCGTCACTTATACACTTTTTGCTGCCGAAAAATGAATAAAATCCCACCAGGAGGTTCAGCTTAATCTATGTGCTTGTGCTATGTGGCCAAGCAAATGGTTCAAACCATTATAGGGCAAGCCAAAGCAGTAACGCTCAAAGTTTCTGTCGATGGACGTGATCATTCACCAGTTGCGCAATCTCTTCGTCCAGGATCGACAGTGAGGAAGTAAAATCGTCGTCTGATGCTGGATCGCGGGATTTTGAGGTGCTACTCAACCTACGATACCGTACTTTACTATCTTCGAAGAAGCTTTCGATTGGTGTCGCAGAAATCATGAACTTCTAGCAATCATCATTTAAGTGCTTGTAACCAAAACAATTTTACCACATTGGAAACGCTCAACTTTGGCATACTACTGTTCCTAAAACTGTTGGTTTGAACAGAGGTCTACACAAATTTCCTGAATCTAATCGACAAAGCATGTGGAAATTATAGTCATAACTGGTTCTAGAGCTTAATTCCAGTGCGCGCCAGCACTTATACAAAAATTTAGTTCACGTTGAAGAAATATAGCGATTCTACCACAGTTAAATACAATCTTTATTGAACCGTTCTGAATCATGACTACACACAATGTTTATTGCATAACAATACATCAGTTCCGCCCATGCACAGAACGCAATATAATTTTAAGAAACCTTCCTAAATCGTGGGAATGGCGGATTAACAAAACAAGTTCAATGATTTCACAATCATCCAATCTATATATATATATATTATTTAAAACAAAACAATTACTTACAAGCTTGGCCAGATACTTAGGATTGATGGCCCTTTACAAACTGCCCAAAGGCTCCCAACCAGAAACCCTCTCACACTCAATCTCTGATCCTCAATGCCTCAACATTCCTAATTTATAAAAACTAAGCATGATCTAGAATCACCCAACTAAAAGCTCTAAGTGTCTACATGCAATGCATACACAGGGTAAAAAGCATCTTGAGGATTTTTCCCATATTTTTCCCTATTCTAAAATAGAAAAGCCTTCCTTATCCCCATCTATTTCTTTTATGCCTAAAAAAACTCCCTATTTTATTAAAAATAACAAAATATTTAAAATAATCACAGCCCCCTTTTTATTCCATATTTACAGATGAAGAGGGTCTTGATGCTCCTGCATGAGAATCCCCGGATTCGAGAGAAGCTTGCAGTCTTGGAAAAGAATGTTGAAGACAAACTTCTTCAACTTGGATGGATAATGGAGCAAGATGAAGTTGCAGATTGTACTGACAAGGAAGAGGAAGCCGTGATAGTTGAGGATGTTGCAAACATGATCATGATGAAGGATGAACTTGAGATTGATCAAGTTGGACTAGGATCGTGCAGTTTGTAGACATGTATGGATGAAGGTAATCTCATGGGGGAACCTCATGATGATGATGTAAGTACTATTGATACTTGTGTTTCACTTGAGCATTTGGTAGATGAACCTTATGCAGGAAAGGGCAAAAGCAATTTGCCGATGCTGGGGAGCATCTTACCATGGATGTTTATGATGAGACCTTGTATGGAGAAGCAAGTATTTTTGACTGTTGCAGGACTTGTTGGGGTTGTTTGTGACCTTATGGTAGAAGGTACAAAGGCCCGTGACAAGGGTGGAACTTGATGATGTTGTGGAGGAATGGGTCATGCTTTAGCCACATGGCTAAATGTCTGACATGACTCATGGACAGATTGAAGGGCACACAGTTGAGTTTCTTGGGTGGACTTCTCATGGCCGAGACCAAGAGTAAGTCTTGGTGGAACCTTTGGTGGAGGAGCTATGATGGAGAGACTCATGTGATGATAATATGGTTGGGTGACTGAGTTCACTAGACCGAAGATTGCAGACTTGGATAGGGATGACCGATTATTGTGATGGGTCTACTTGGGTGGACTATATGGCAACTTAGTCATGAACATCAGGTTGGAGACATGGAGACATGGAGCATCTTACCATGGATGTTTATGATGAGACCTTGTATGGAGAAGCAAGTATTTTTGACTGTTGCAGGACTTGTTGGGGTTGTTTGTGACCTTATGGTAGAAGGTACAAAGGCCCGTGACAAGGGTGGAACTTGATGATATTGTGGAGGAATGGGTCATGCTTTAGCCAGATGGCTAAATGTCTGACATGACTCATGGAAAGATTGAAGGGCACACAGTTGAGTTTCTTGGGTGGACTTCTCATGGCCGAGACCAAGAGTAAGTCTTGGTGGAACCTTTGGTGGAGGAGCTATGATGGAGAGACTCATGTGATGATAATATGGTTGGGTGACTGAGTTCACTAGACCGAAGATTGAAGACTTGGATAGGGATGACCGATTGTTGTGATGGGTCTACTTGGGTGGACTATATGGCAACTTAGTCATGAACATCAGGTTGGAGACATGGAGCATGGAAGTCTTATGCAGGGACATTATGTGGGAGCACTTGTAGAGGTGTCAGTTATGGGCATCCAATGAGGAGTGCCAAGGCAGGAATGTTGTGCAGGAGGATTTGCTGGTGTGCCATGGAGATGTTTTACTTATGAGCCGATGGAGAGGTTGTGCACCTATGTACAACAAGGCCATGGACTTGGATGGAGTTGTGAGCAGACTATGGGGCATTCTTACTACATGGAGAGCTGAGGCATCTTGCAGATACCTTTGGGCCGAGACTTGTATGCTTGCTGAGATGTTGGTTGGGGATGGCTTATGGAGCTCATGATGACATGACTTTTGGGGACTTCATATATGGTGGAATTAGAGGATTTGATGCATTGAGGAGCTGAGGTCAGAGACTTTGATGCAGGATGGGGTGCATACTTTCAAGTACATGTATGGGGATTGCTTGAAAGAGTGATTTGATGTAGAGGATCGATATGAGACACTTTGGAGTGATGGAGTTACGATGATGATGATGCCTTGGTGGCAACACTTGGGCATGGGTTGAGCCGAGACTCAACTCAAAGACTTTGATGCAGGATGGGGTGCATACTTTCAAGTACATGTATGGGGATTTCTTGAAAGAGTGATTTGATGTAGAGGATCGATATGAGACACTTTGGAGTGATGGAGTTACGATGATGATGATGCTTTGGTAGCAACACTTGGGCATGGGTTGAGCCGAGACTCAACTACTTTGGACAACATGTTGCAGATGAGATGAGGATTACTTCATGGACCTGAGCATGGCTTACACTTATATGGATGGATTCTTGATCGATTTGAGGATGTGACACGATGTTCAGAGAAATAGTTGATGGTGGCATGAGGATGTTCACTCTCATGGTTTGAGCACGACATTTGGATTAGCTACCCAACTAGTTCAGACATGGGGACTAGTAGTGTATAGAGATGTGTTAGCATTGTGTTGGAGTATCATTACAGTAGTTCACATGAGGACGACACATGATGAGGTCGACACGGTATATTGCAGTGAGCATGTAGCTTGAGATGGGGGGGCCAGCCTTCCATGATGGAGAGCAGCATGTGGAGATTGTGACAGGGTGGTCGATGGTCATTGATTGAGATGATTTCTGATATATGACATACCGATGGGGTGTATACCTTGGTATGGTGATCTTGGTGACAGATGGTTGCTGGGATGAGATATTGTCGACGACGACAATGACTTCCAGTGGGGGAGGATGTCAGGACCTGCGGTTCGTGCGACGGGCACAGCGACTCCACCATGCGAAGTGCGTGTGAAACATGAAATGAAATGAACCTTGGGTGAGTTTATAAGGTGTTGGACGAGTTGAGGGGGTGGTCCCATGAGTTGGGCGGGCCGACCATCCTCCGGGCGAGAAAACACATTATGAACGAGTTGGCAGGGCGTTTGTTATGGGTCGGCCGGGTGACACAACCCACCGCCCGCCCATATATATTGGAGGGCGTTTGGAGGCAAACGACCATCAATCATTCGATCAACAAGTTTGAACACAGACTTCTGAGGTGCGTGGATGAGCCTGCACGACGGGCGGTACTCAGGTGTAAACTCGTTCAGAAAAGTCATTCGGACAGTCTTTCAGGAAACTCGTTTGGACAGTCATTCGGGAAAATCATTCGGACAATCATTAAGAAAACTCGCCCAGACAGTCATTCAGAAAAGTCTTTTAGAAAGTCTTTCAGAAAAGTCTTTCAGAAAAGTCTTTCTGAAAAGTCGTTCAGAAAAGTCGTTTAGAAAAGTCGTTTAGGCAGGTCCTTCAGACAGTCATTCAGGCAGGTTGTTCAGACAATCGTTCAGGCAGGTCGTTTAGGGAGGTCATTCGGACAGTCATTCAGGCAGGTCGTTCGAGCAAGTTGTTTAGGCAGGTCGTTCGGGCAGGTCGTTAAGGCAGGGCATTCGGGAAGTCGTTCAGGCAGGACTTGGGCGAGGTCGTTCGAGCGACCCGGGCGAGGCCGTGTGGCAACCCGGGTGAGGTTGTTTGGGTGAACCAGGTGAAGTCGTGTGGCGACCCGTGTGAAGTCATGCGGCGACTTTGGCGAAGTTAAACGGGTGAATGGGTGGACGTGCAGACAGGCAGCCAGGTGAGGGCGCACCATGCACGATGAAACGGTGAAGTGTTGAGATTGTGAATGGAGGTGTGTCTCAGGCAGCGGTGCCCGTGTGTGGCGACTTGGAGGCGCGCTCGAGTTGGGAAAACAACACGATCGTGCGACGAGGTGAACGAAGGGTTGGTGAGTCGCGCGGTGATCGTGCGGAGGTGCCGACGAGCTGGGCAACCGAGTTTGCCGAAGTTGTGAAAAATTGGCTAAGTGTAAATTTGGGGTTTTCCAAGATTTAACTTGTGCATTATAAAAGTGAATATTGTATAATATATTGATATTGGACAGACTTATATTGCAGGGAGTTGCCCCTCCCTTTATACTATTGTCCATTTCTCTCGTATAATGTTGTTGATAATGAATGTGTATGGGTGTTCATTGGTATAAAGGATAACATAATTATACTTGGTTGAGAATCACAAACTAAGTAGGAGTAAGTGGATAGGCGTAGTCCATGTGCATGAGTATTGTTAAAACGAAAGTGTTTGGTGGTGCCGCACCTCGCCGGCACGGTTGAAAGACTACCGTAGGCTTAGGGGCATGATAGGTAGGGTGATAGGAGGAGATTGTCATGTATATGCGAATGAGATGAAGGGGATAGCAGCAAGAGTTCGAGGATAGAACGCCTGATGAAAGACATTTATGTAAAGCCGCCAGATGGATGAGGAGATTATGATAGGCATCATTGGTGTCTGGTCTGAGTTAAAAGAGGCCCGTTTAACGTTTTGACACTCTGATTCGTGTTTATTTAGCAGTTTAAAATGTAAAGGAATTGTTATAAAATTTTCTTATTTTGAGAAATTATGAACTGTGTTTTTTTGGTATAAATAATTTATATACTAATGATGTTTAATCGTTAATAGTATGTATTTTTTATTTTTTTTGTATAAAGATACATGTTTAAAATCATAGAGTTAAATTTTGGTAGTGAGATAGGATTTTTTTTTTCTTTTTAAGAAATAAGGAAGTTTTACCTAATTAATTTGTTGTTTTGAGATTATTATTATTATTATTATAAGCAGTATTCTAGCTTATAGAAGAAATATTTTTTTTCATTGAAATTCATTAAAATTTGGTAATACAATTTCAATATTTTTTGTTTTTAAAATATATTTTTGAATGCATAATTTATAAAGAAAATAATAGTTTTCACCGGAATTCACCAAAAAATTTTTTACTTATTAAAATGCAATTTCAAGATTTTTTGTTGTTTAAAATATATTTTTGAATGCGTAACTTATAAAGAAAATGATTTTTTTTTCAACTGAATTCACCAAAATCTTTTTTTGCTCGTTAAAAATCTGAAAATACAATTTCAATATTTTTTGTTGTTTAAAATGCATTCTTGAATACAATTCCAGGATTTTTTGTTGTTTAATGTACGTTTTTTAATACAATTTCAATATTGTTTGTTGACAATACAATCTCAATATTTTTTGTCTTTTAAAATACATTCTTGAATACAATTTCAAGATTTTTTGTTGTTTAAAATAAATATTTCAATATTTTTTGTTGTTTAAAATACATTTTTGAATACAATTTCAAGATTTTTTGTTGACATTTTTGAATGTGTAATTTATAGAGGAAATAACTTTGAGGAAATAACATTTTTCACGGGAATTCACCAAAAAGAAATTTTACTCATTAAAATATGGCAATACAATTTCAAGATCTTTTGTTGTTTAAAATATATTTTTGAATACAATTGTATTTACGATTTTTTGTTGTTTAAAATACATATACAATTTTACAATTTTTTGTTCTTTAAAATACATAAATACATTTTTGAGTGCGAAATAATTTTTTTCACCGGAATTCACCAAAATCTTATTTTACTCATTAAATGTGGTAATATGATTTCAATATTTTTTGTCGTTTAAAATACATTACCCTCGAGTTATGGAGATTAAACAATTTAAAAACATGTTTATTTTTTTTTAAATTCATGGGAATTCACCAAAATCTTTTTTTACTCATTTCAATATTTCTTTTGTTTAAAATACATTACCCTCTAATTATGCAGATTAAACAATTTAAACACAAGTTTTTAAAATTCTTGTTTTTGATTAAAATTAGATGTTTTGTTGATGATTAAACAATTCAAACACAAGTTTTTAAAATTCTTGTTTTTGATTAAAATAAAATGTTTTGTTGATGAGAGCTTCTAGATACCTGTGTGCCATGATTGACTGGGTGAACACTTCACCCATCTTCAGGGGGAGGAAGCAAAATGATGGTAGGAAGAGTGTATGACCATAGTATACACAGAATGATGAAATTATAAACCTTATATAAAATATTATTTTAATGATAAAAGTAAATTAAATTTTTATCATTAAAGGATTAAGATATGGAGCAAAATGGTGCACAACACCATTTCTTCTAATACTATGTGCCATGATGATTGGGTGAACCCTTCACCATCTTCAGCGGAGGAAGCAAAATGATGGTAGGAAGAGTGCAAGACCATAATATATAGAGAATGATGAAATTATAAACCTTATATAAAATATTATTTTAATGATTAATAATTAAAATTAAACAAGATATTGTTGGCGAGAGCGTTTTGTGAGAAATACAGAGCCGAAACGAAATACAGTTTTGCATCATGGCGAATGCCGAGGATGTAAACATCGCTTCGCAGCATAATGTTTTCGAACCCAAGGCTGTAGAGGTAGACGGGCATAACGCAGGCAGAGATTCAGTTGGCGGCAATATTTCTATCAATAACGCAGCATTTGAGCGTTTCAGTCTTAGGGTTTCAGAGGGCAAGTTTGGTGACGCTGTCGGCCAGGAAGCCAAGATTCTAAGCCGTAACAATTCTGCGCTGCAAGGAATCAGTGTTGTAAAGCAGAGATCTATATTTTCCCTCTCTCGAGCCGCAGTTCTTACCGACGCCGGAGGATGAGTCAATCAACGGCGGGCTGCACGAGATGGCGAGAAGGCTTTGGGCCGAGTCGATTTCCTGCCCCCATTCCGACAGACCTTTGTTGATAGATTTGGTTTTCTCGGGCATTTCAATGAGGAAGAGGGCGAAATCGTGATGGAGCTCTCTACGAATGTGGGGCCAAAAACAGCAGTGAACTTCCACGCGTTGTGTATAGGCACGAATGGCCTCGGCAGCTCAGGCAAGCCTCTGCACTCCAAGGGTTCGTCATCCCACTGGGTGATCCACGGGTTCATGTGCTAGGGCGGTGACTTCAAAGGGGGCAATGGTACCGGTGGATACGATGCAAATGATCAACGACCTCTCTACAGATCTGCAGCCCTATCTTTTGCAGCGGAGCTGGGCTTGAGAAAAAGCTACCATCGGCAGAAGCTTTCTCCTCCCCCTCTGCCTCCAGTGAGTCAAGAGATAGGAGACCCAAAAGCCTCTGGTCTTGTGTTGCTTCAGAATCTTTTTTTTGAAATATCCCTCTGCCCCTTTCAGGTTCAAATCACACAGATCTCAGGCAAGACCATTCTGCAATGGGTATACCCTTCAGATCTGGTGCAGAATCTCAAAGTAAATCTGGAACACCGATTCGGGATCCCCTCTTCCCTTCAGAGACTTATATTTCAAGGTAAACAACTCGATGATCCTCTTCCCCTCTCTTCTTACAACATACAAAACAATAGCTCTTTAGTGTTTTCCCTTCGTTTGAGAGGTGGCGCTGCAGGTCAATCTTCTTCTGCTCCTCCCTACTCCTACAAAGCTATAGTACACTCTGAGATACCCATTTCCCCGAACCTCCTAAACCCAAGCCTTTTTTGGTTGACAAGTTAGAGGAGGTTCCCTCTGTTGAGATCTCCCACCCTGACCTTGCAGATGACATTGAAAAATTTGCTGAAAGGGCCATCATTTGCAGATTTAATGGGCTTTGGCCTCGCTCTAAGGATCTTTATGACTGGATCAATGCCAACTGGACTCACCACTGCAAGGTTTTCTTCTGCGCAAAAGGATATTTTATAGTTTTGTTTGACAGTCCTAAGCACTACAAAAAGGCCTTAGAAGAAGGTCCTTGGTTCATGGGTACAACAGGACTCTTCTTAACTCCATGGTTCTCAGATTTTGACCCAGCTTCTGCAGTCATCACCAAAGCCCCTGTTTGGATCAGACTTCCAAACTTTCCAGCTCACCTGTGTCATACAACAGTCTATAGGAGCATAGGCAACACCTTGGGCAGCTTTTTAATGGGAGACTACAAGCGGGAATTTCAAGGTCTCTACACATATGCTAGAATATGTGTGGAGCTAGATCTAAGCAAGGGACTGCCAAAGCAAATCAATCTCAAGATCAATGACTCTATCTGCACCCAGAACCTCGATTATGAAAACACTGCCTTCCGCTGCCGCCATTGTCGCCTAACAGGGCACCTGCAGAATTCCTGCCCTTCGCGGACTGCAAATTCGAAAAAGGGCAAGTTTGTAAAGACCAAACCCAAGCGTTGGACCCCTTGTTCTCCGCCGCCAGCAGTGAGCTCTGATTCCTCAGGCTCGGAAGATGAGGAGAGTGATTAAGAACTGGACCAGGCGCCTCAGACAATGGATCCGTCCACAGATACTCCTGCGCACACCTCTGTCACAACAATCTCCTAGAAACGCGTCCACGAGACCTCCTCTTCTGATTTTGATAAGGAGATCCCCCTGATGGAGAATTCTAGTCTTCAAGTTGTTTTAGCTCACACTCCCCATGATAGCTGGAAAAAAGTCAATAAAAAGAAAGGGAAAAAACACCATGTTGAAGTTTCTGCCCCTGTGGGGTAAAAATCAGTTTTTTCTCTCTAGTTATTTGTTGTAGCTCCGTGATTGGTTCACTCCTTCTCCGGGACTGAGGTTGATAGTTTCATCATTTCTGGTCTGCTGGTTTCTTGTTTCTCTTGATTGTACTATATTTTACTCAATAGAAATAGTTTAATTTACAAAAAAAATATTAATAAGGTTTTAAAATTTTTAATAATAATATTAATACTAAGGTGTCTAGCTGAGGAAGGCAGTAGCATAAACAACTATAGAAATATGGCTTTAGACTAGGGTTTCTACACATTCAGGTGACTTTCCCTTGCCTTGACCTGGTGCGATATGGGGGGTAGAGGTATTACTCTATATTATGGTTCATAACTTTCTCTCATGGTGGTACAGTTCTTGGAGAGTGAAGACTATATTTGTCTCTAAGTTCTTTCTATTCTCTTTGCATTATTGGTTTATTTATGAGCACTATGTGCTCTTCACATGGGTCTAGTGGTGTGCTGATTTGGCACGAATTGAGTGGAGGAACATTGATGACTAGTAGTTGGTGGATTATGACTCCTTGACCCCATTTAGGGGCCTACTTTTGTCTCCTTTGGTGGTTATGGTCCCATAGGCAGGGAACTAGTTCCTTCGTTGGGAATGTTAAAGGGGAGGTTCCATTCTCTAGATATTTCTCTTGGTTAGAAGACCATATTCATTCTAGGGATTCTCAACCCTTAACCGTCAGTTGTCTCGATCTCTTACCAATGGTTAAAAAAGTAAACAGTTTTACTACTTTTATTTTCACTAGTGTCATTAACGATAGTGGTCTCCTTTATTAGGTCCCACCCACCTATATCACTAGGATTTTGGGATTTTCTAGGTCATATTTGAATGGGATTTCTGGATGAGGGTCTTCCTCTTCGATTTGTTGCTAAAGGGTTTTCATTATATGTGGTTTCCTTTTAATTTGGTGATGGTTTGCTGGTGTTTCTTAAGGATTTTTTGAATGCACCCGTGAAATCCACACCTCCTCCATTTATGGGTGTCATTCATCCCCAATTTGCAACATTTCATGAGGGTTTGGAAGTAATGGATGATAGGTCTAGTCTGTTGATTCTGGAGGTAGAGATGGGAATCACATGGTTTTAGAGAGTGATAAAATTCCAGTTCCATATAATTAATGCTTTGGGGGATGGCGTGGAGATGTCTCAGGTTGTGGACTTAATAGAGAAATAATTGGTGGGTCATTCTAGATTTCTTAATTTTTTTATGGATACTATCATTGAATGGTAGAACTAGAAGGTGTTTCTAGGGGTTTAACGGGCTCCTAATATTCTTCTACTAGCTAAGAGCTTGTTCCTATTAATATTCAAATCGTATGATGCAATGAAGTTGGTGGCAAAAGATGTTTGGCCCATCAAATCTAATTCTATTATTTTCAAGTTCGTGTCCACTATGTCAAATGATAGTAGAGAATGACTCAATGTTGTTCCCATGTGGTTGCATTTCCCTGGTCTACCACCCCACATGTGAAACCTCCAAGGTTTTTCTAACTTGGGGAATAGTTTGTGGTGCTTTCTTGAGGTGGAATAGTCATTCAAATATATTAAGGAATTATTATTTTCTAGGATTCTAGTTAGTTTGTACCTTTGAAATAAATTACATGAAACTATGAGCATTGGTAATAGTTGTGTCATACTTCATGTTCTAGATTATTAAGGGATTCCCTTTGTTTTTATCCAGTGCCATAAGTATGGTCACCTAATCCAAAATTGCATAATTCCATTAAAAAAGCCATCATTTTTGCAATAATCCACAAAAAAAGGAAAAGAATGATGGTGTAGCCCTGAGTGGAGAAGAGGCTTTTCTCTCTAAAGATGGTATGGCATCTTAATTTTAGGTTTCCTAGGGTTGTGCGGTGCCAAGCTCCATATTGATGCCTCACATGTTATCCCAATCAAGGCTCAACCTCAATTCTAATGATAATAAATTTTTAGTCAATGGCTTACACCTTGATTCCTGGTAATTTTACCCCCTTTCCTCCTATCTCTTTACTTGTTATTCCATTTTCTGAACTTTGAAAATATTGAGAATTTTCCTCTATTGGTATGGATGACGTGGTTTCTCAAAATTTCTTCACTACTTTATCCCTTGTTAAAACCTCTTGTTTCATTCCCCCTCAGTGTTTGAGTGACCCATCTCCAATGGCGTTGGGTTCATCAGGGTTTTCAATTCTTTTGGATGGGAGTGGCATTTTATATAATCTTCAGTCAAGACTTGTTCTCTCTCTGTCCAAGTATTTTTCGTTTGAGATGAGACAAGTCCCTATCTCTAGGCTTATTGTGAAGGGTAGGGGTATAAGGGCACATATCTCTCATGAAAATGAAAATACCATGAGGAAATGGTTCAGGGAGACGAATTTTCATACATGGGGCTCTTAGAGTATTGTTATCCCTCCGTAGGGTGCCAAAATGAATTTTCTCTCGTTTAAGTTAGGGGTTTGGCA